>CAEGAE010075943.1:0-30415 GCA_903067095.1 Girardinus metallicus
ATAATAATAATAATAATAATAATAATAATAATAATAATAATAATAATAATAATAATAATAATAATAATAATAAAACCACCATGAAATCATACTGTAGAAAATTAGGTTTGTTTTCACCTAAAAATTATTTGAAATGATTTTTTTTGCGTGACATGTTCATATTCATTTAGAGATCAAAGATCTATTTTACATGAGCATCTTGGCCAAGACGGGCAGCAGCAACAACAATAAAAGTTTTAAAACATTTGATTTGCCAGAATAAAGACACGCCAACCATAATCTGCAGAAATTCAATCCATCAACAATAAAAGTAGCATAAAAGTCTAAAAATAAACTTAGCAGAATCATGTGCAGTCCAATGTTTCAAGGACATTTAAAGGTAATACACTCCAGAAGATTTCATGAGTTTTGTTGTTTATTCGATGAATACTTTAATGGCAATTTACTAAACATATGAGTTACATTTTGAGTTACAAAGTTTGAAAACAAAAAGTTTCACCCATACGAATAATCCAAAATGTCAAAGGTCATACAAAACACAGGTCCGTATCTTATTAATGTGACCTGTCTATTTTGATCCCAAAAACAATGATTTCATAAAGTCAATCATGCAATTAGGTTACCAGATATACTGTTTGTAGAGCGAAGCTACCCTGCTACATATAGGCAACCAGCTTCTGTCTGTGCCTGACAGAAGCTGGTTGCCTAGTGTTTCAGTTGCATTCATCAGGACGCAGAAAACTAACAGGAAAGTTGGAAGTTCCTCACCAACCCTGATCTCAAAATCCAGTAAGTCAAAGTGAAGTCATGAGTCTTTAGAGTGAAAGTTCAATACAAGTCCAAAGTCTTTCACGACATTCCCAAGATGAATCCAAAGTAATGGAATTTGTGACGCATGTCTGACTTCATTCCAAGTCTCATGACTCCAGTCCACGTCTTTGTTGTTTGTACTTTAGAATATAAACCTTGGCATTTTGCAGCAGCATGTTCACAAAAGAGTTTTTTTTTTTATTATTATTCATAAGACGCGCCTGTGTGACATAAACCTTCAGAGGTTTGCAAAGCTGGATCATAACTGAAGCTATTACTTCCTGCATAACACTCAGCAGCCTTTCTGAATTTAGTAGTTAACGCTGACAAGGAGCCTTTAACTTTCCAAGCTCAAACGGAAACCTGTGACTTCAGTGTGGCAACTTGGAAATTCCACCTTCAAGAACAAATACCACAAACCACAAGCACCAACCTTAACCAGCTACATCCAGAGCACGGATACGGTAGCTGTAGCATCATTTCCAGATTCAAGTTTTGGATTGTTGCAAAAAAAAAAAAAATGTAAAAATTTTGTGCCTCTAAAGTGAAACAAATTAAGTGGGAAGAGGAATGCATTTTTTTTCAGCATTACATTTTCTTTGCTGCTTTCACATCACAAGAATTTCATTTCTAAAGAACTACAGTCTAGTTTTCAGAACAACCAGACAGATTTGACTTCAACTATTTCTGAAACCAAACTTTAGTGTTTCAGTTGCATTAGAATCATAACCACTTTATTTTCATTTTGATCATTACATATTTTTAAGCTTTCACTTCTAATGACTAATGAGCCAATATACTCCTAAAGACTTACAAATTATAGTACTATTTTTTCCAGTTTGCTGAAGGCACAAACAAACGAGTCAGACCACATACAAGCTTGTTTGATCTGACAGGCTTTTGGTCTGACGCTGGTATATATATAAATATATATCGGACCACAGACCAAATGTCTGACATTTGGTTTACATACATACAGACATACATACATACATACGCACGCACGCCTCTCTGGAAACTCTCAATATGCTCTGTGGGTGGCGTGTGACCTCAGTGTATTTGGATCCATAAACGTCCTCGATGACTCAGAGCCAGTTGTACCTGACAGTCAACGCGCAGGGTAAAATACCCACACGTTCTCCAGCTAACAACACTCCGAATCGGCAGATTCTTCAGTCAACCTTCAACGCACTCGGAATAAGTTACAAAACAGGACAAAATGCCTCTCCGGAGATACCTAGGCCGTTGATTTAGGCGGGAGTTTATATTAGCTTAAAAGAACTTCTCAATTTTCCCCGCCGCCAGTTTGCTGCATTAGCTTACAAAGCTAATTAGCTAGGTGTTAGCTGTTTGCTATTAGCCAGCTGTCTAAATAAATTGTGAAGGGCAGTTTGTTAGTGACAGCCTAGCTGTTTCTTTCCTGGTATCAAAACTAAAAGAGAAGAAAAGGTAAGATGTGATTTGTGACTATAAACGCGCCTGGTTATGTGTAAAGCTCTTTTGCATTTGACGTTAACGTTTAACGTTAGCCTAATATAACTGTCAAACGTTTTGTTTATGTCCCCGAGTGACACCGTGTACGTTTTTATAATGCTCCGTTTTATTTATTTAAACAATTCCCCCCCCCCCCCCACATTATTTCGTCGCATTAGAGTTGGTTTCAGCCCAACAGTGGGACCTTGAATGATGAGGTCATGTATTTTCCGCTCCTGTTCACCTGTAAGCAGGTTAAACTGCTCAGGAGGAATGGAGGCTTGGCGTTTGGCCAAAGATCCTAACAATCTGAAACAGAGGCTCCCTGGATGGTTTTCTCCCACTAAAGGAGAATTCTGTCAGATTTCAAATGAAAGTGAAAGTAAGACTCGGCCACCTTCACCTGCAGAAAACGTGTTCAGCCTCAGAAACCTATGAATAACCTATTGAGTAGTTGTTGAGTGAGAGAATATATATTTTTCTCCATATTAGTCGGTTTTTTTAAATCTGTTTTTTTTTTTTTATCCTTTTACAATTCATCTTAATCGGTCACAATATTTACGACCCCACTGGGAGCAAAAACCGATTCGTATAAAACCAGAAATATTCCCACGCTGGGATTTCTTCAAACTTCAGTTCGTTTTTCTGTGATCGGCCAAAACAAAACTGTACAGTGGAACGAAAACGAGACATGGGTTTGAAATCCTTCACATGCAAATCTGAAAAGTGTGGCATGAGTTTGATTTCAAACCACCCTTTGCTGCAGCCAGGTTTCTACCCGGCTTTGCTGTTTTATGTTGCCTATTTATGGTACATTAAAAAAAAAAAATCAGTCAGATTAAATGGGCTCTTCCATCGTTGCTGCGGATTCTCAAATACACTGGGATGTTCAGACTCTCATCCTGTGATCTGCTGCAGTGTTATCGTCAATTCATCGTATTGACGATAAATTCCCACCGTGATCAATTTCTTATCATGATAAGAATTTTGATTTATTGTTGTCGTGATACATTCCAGTTATTGATGGTAAATGAAAAAACAAAAATCCAATTGTACGTATGATCAGAAATGTTATTTTTGCTGTTTTCTCTGCTGTTTGTTTCACGAGAGCATCAATAAATATCAGTAATTTCAAAAACATGATTATTAAATGCAGCCACAGCCAAACAGTCGCCTATGAAATGAGTAATTAATAGTTTGGGTTTTTTTCATCATAATCTTTACCACAATAGTACCACAAAATGCCGCAATAAAATTCTAAGTCCTTATTGCTCGCGCTTTTCCCCAGCCCTTGTCTTGATGTTTTAGATGTTTCCCCACTTCAGCACAACTGATTGGGTGATTGCATAATCTCCTTAGTTTGCCTCAAATTGCTACAGAAACCCCTTCATTTAAGCCAGGTATGCAGCAGCATCTCTTCTGATTGGAGCAGCTTCTCCAACCAGGAGGAGAACCTGGAACTGACCCAGGTTATGTTTCAGTGACTCGTATCCCAGGGATGTTTTATTTATTTATTTTTTTATAATTTCATTCAATTGGTGCCTTTCATAATGTTGTGAAAAAACCGACTCTGACTCTGAAGGGTCAGAATGGACCTTATATGAGGCCGTGTGAGTAAAAGGAGGGTAAATACCTGCTCTTAAAAAATAAATAAATAAAAATCAGATTTTTGTTTGTTTAAAAATGTGAAGGCCTCACTGAAAGTGAGTGAAAGCACTTACAGGCAAATGAATCGAGGCGTTTGCACTTTGTCTCACCTGCATTTCCTCCACTGTAGTAATACTTTCCTAAGTTGTGGATATTTATCAGCCTCTCTTTTGCCTCTGCCTCTGTAGAGATGGTGCAGCCACAGCCGGACGACGCCATGCAGTGGGACATGTCCGGAGAGGACAGCGGAGTGACCCTCAGGGTCCCACCGGAGCTCGCTGGCAATGAAGTGGTGACCAGACTGCTGGGCGACAACCAGCAGCTCCGAGGTATTAACTTACAAAAAAATAAAAACTGTTTGTAAAAAAAGAAAAAAAAAAAGATGAACAAAGCAGTTTTCTGTATCCAAGATATTTCCACGATTTGTCTTGTCGGCTTCATCTTATTCTCTTGTTCCCATCCATTCTTGTAGTTTATGCTGCAACAGTTTTTTATATTTTTTTTTGGATGTTGCCATTTTAATGCAAAGGAACAGCTGAGGAAGAGAAGTCAACAGTCGCCAAAAATTCAGGCAGAAAAAGTGTGAAATCTTGTCATTCAACTCAATTAAAATTCAGAATTCTGTATTTATCCCAAAAGGGAAATTAAAAGTTGCCATAACTCCTGTCATCCAACTATCCTTCAGTCGTTGTGGATGGCGGTTCTGTGGTTGGGGACAATTGATGGTAGCAGTTCGTGTTGCAGCGAATCTAAAGCAGCCTTAGACTGCTTAGAAAAGTTTGCAGTTTGTTATTTTTAGCTGCAGGACGCAGCTAAAAATAAACAGCCCAGTGAACTGAACCGGAACTGTCACAAGCTTATTACGGTATCAAACTCTTCTGATTATTAATAGCGGTAGAGTCAAAGTTGGCTTTTGTAATTGTTTGTGCTGGAAGAAGACGTAGACTGAAAGCCAGTACGCGTCTGTCGTCTAGAGGCTCTGCGGAGGAGCAACCAGGCCCTGCGTCAGCGCTGCGAAGAGATGGAGGGATGGCAGCGGCGGACCAGGGAGGAACGGGAATTCCTCAGCTGTCGTTTCCAGGAGGCCCGGGCGCTGGTGGAGAGGCTGGCGCAGGAGAACCACTCTCTGCACAGCATGGTGAACGGACCAGGCTCGTCGTCCAACCACAGCTACAGCTCGGCCCAAATGGAGGCGTCACCGGGGCTTCCTGCCCGGAACGGTCCGCTGGATGAACCAAAGGTGGGTGTGCTGCAGGCTTACGTCGCTCCACCTTCATCCTCCCACCATTCAGAGAGGCTGTCACACATAACAGGACTCTGGTTGTCTTATACCATTAAGAGGAAGCTTCTTCTCAACTTGTTTTCTAAATGAAAAGAAATACTGCATTCTTTAAACATACAAGATTCGGATTAATTTTCAGTAATTATGCTGCCTGGAAAAGCATTTGTAGATGGCTCTTCTGCTTCCCTTGGTGACTGCATATTGCTTTATCGGCCGTGTTGCCATCTTGTCGTGTTTTATGATGAGAGATGGATCACTTTGTTGTTCACCGCTTATGTTCTTTAGCCTGACTAAATCGTCACAGTCTGGATCTTCACAATCACAGCAATCGTCACTTTTATCTCTGTTGGAAGGTTGTTCAGCCAGTCAGATCTTAAAACTGATTTTCTACTTACTGACGTCTCTCACTTGTTCTTAGAGATCTGAAAATCAGCCACTGTAGTTTGGAGGATAACTCTCTAAATGTGTCATTCATATTCAAGATCATGGTGTCATGTGCAGTTAAAACAAGTTTGTGTCCTTATAAAACCCGACAGCGTCCAATGTACGATGTATGTGTATCAAAAAAATATATTTTAGTATGTTAACCCTATAATTTGCTTAGAAAAGGCTGAAAAGTAATTGTACATAGTTTTTAATTTTTTTTTTGTTTTGTTTTATCACTAAATATAATAATACAGCAATTGCATTTATATCACTAGGTCTGTCACAATATCAAATTTTGCAGGACAATAATTTGTTCTAAAAAATTACTGCAATAAACTAAAAAAAATGTTGATTCTATTTTCATCTAATATAATAATAATAATGGCACAATAGTGAAGAAAAAAAGTCAATAAATAAAAATAAAATGAAAAACCACAAACAACTGAAACAATAATTAAAAATGGATTATTGAATCTCGGCAAACAAAATTTCCCTTCAAAAAATATGAGTCATCAGAATGGAAATGATTGAGCTAATTTTAATATATCATGCAATTGATTGATTGCTTCTATAAATATCAGTTGCAGAAAACCAATAAACACAAGAGCTCTATTTAGTTTACATTATATTTAGAATTCAGTATGAAGAATTTAGTATGAAGGTGTGCTGTACTGGTGCATAGTTAAATAAATGTGTAATTCAGTAAAGTTAAGTCCGTATTTTAAAAAAGAAAGAACAAAAGCAAGAAATGTTCAGCACTGTATTTCTCTATTGGCTGATACTGAACCTCGGATATCGGTATGAAAAAAGTGAATCGGTGCATCCCTAAACTCAACCTAGAACTTTTGATATGTATATTGTAGAATTATGAGTCTGAAGAACCAGAATTCTAGTTCTTTGAACGAAGTGGTGCTTTTATGTTTTGTCTTTCAGACTTTAGACCAATGGGAGAGGAAAAGAGTTGAAGAAACGGAGCAGCAGACACAAACCACACCACTTCGCAGCCTGGTAGAGTGTTTCTTTTGTTTGTTCCAATTCACCTCACATATCTCTTGTTAAAAATGTTCACGTCGTTTTAAGGGAAAATCATCAAATACAAACCTATAAATCAGTTATAGTAATTCTATTACATTTGTCTTCAAACAATGCCCTACTTTTTTGGCATCAGTTCCTGAGATAACACTAAGCTGCCAGCCAGGTGTGCACTGATTGCAGTTTTGTGACCAATCACAGATCGTTAAAAAGACTGACCAGCCAATTCCAATTTTGGCATATAACATTTTTTCTGTCTGAAACGTCACTAAATATAGCGGCAAAGTCACCTGCTTCTATTAACACCGCATCTCTTTGTCTCTCCAGCCTGCAGAGGGCGCAAATGAGTTCCTGCAACTGCTGAAGAGCCACAAAGAAAAAACAGAGGAAGAGACGAGAGAGTTGAGAAGGAAAAATGAAGAGTTAAAGAGGGAACGGGACGAGGGAAAAGAAGTGTTAGAGCGACAGCATCGATGCATTGAACACCTGCGGGCTAAACTGTTCCATACACAGGTAGCACGCTATGCTAACTTCACTTCCTGTCCGCTAACATACAAGTAGACATGAGGTCGTATGTATGGATTTCAGATACAACCATAGAACCATAGAAAATAAAATAATTGTTAGAAGTGGGTGATATGGACTTATAATAATAATAATATTATTGAGGTGTTATTGTGATAACGATGAAAATTATGATTTAGAATAGACTGTTCATTATTTTTTAGGCAACGGTATGGCAATGACATCATAGAACAGCGTCCATAGCACCACAAACAATGCTTCTGAAAAACCTTCCCAGCCGGTTCAGTCTTTAGTAATCTCTTTAGGAAATGTGTTTGTTTTTTTTGTGGCCTGAAGGATTGTGTTACTGTTTTGCAGACGAGCAGTAATGAGGAAGCTGTTCACCTTCGCTCAGAGGCTCAGCACACCTCTGACTGGTAAAACTCAGTCCCACACACGCATTCACATACACGCACACAAACACACACCCCCACACACACACACGCACACCCACACACACACCCACAGGTAGAAGATCATTTAAGCTAACAGTGCTAAATTAACTTTATGCCAAAACCTTATCTTGATTCTACTAAATGTGTTTGTGCTGTAGCCTGTTACAACTGCTGCTTATTCTACTCTTCTAATTAAAGTTCTGTCCTCCCTCCTCCTTAACAAAACCTCTTCATCTTCTTTATCTTCTTTGGCCTTGTTTGGTTCCTCTTGCCAGCTCTAGTCTGGCTAAACTCACAGAGCAGCTTCAGGCCACACAGGGCAGGTGAGCCTACAGCTCTGTGTGGCTTTTTGTTCCCTCTCTGCATGTGTCACTGCTTGCTTGTCTGTCTCCAAAATCTGAACTCAGTTTGTTTCCTGTGGTTTTACAAATAGATCAGACCCGTTGCACTGTATTATTCATCTACTTGGGGTTTTTTTTTATGCCATTCCAACACACCACAAAGGAATTTTACCATGGTAAAAAAAAGATAATTTACTTCTTAATTATTTTCTGCATCTTTTAATTCAAAGATATTTTACTTGGAATTATTTTCTCAACGGAAAATGCATGGATTTCAGGAAAATGAGTGTTAATGGAATAACTAATCGGCAACTTTACTGAAGTTTGTAACTTCATTGCTCAAGAATGGCTGGTTTATATCAAAAGTTGTGCCTATAATAATGCATTTACCATAATTCTAATGTCAGTGCATTTCTGCTGTAGGTATCGGGAGCTGGAGGAGAAACTGGATTACCTGCAGAAGAGCTCCGCTCAACGGGACAGAACAGAAGCTTTGCTCAAACAAAAGGACAAGGATTGTGCCCAGGTCTGCTAGAAGGCTTTGCTAATCTTTTAGTAAAATTTAGATTAGTTCATTTAATTTAAAGACTGCCAACTACAGCAGTTGGCAATCTTACAATACCCACATTATATGTATATAGGATGGAAGAGCAACTCCACCCTTCTCATCATTCTGCTCTGTGTTGTAAACACTGTCCCTCATTTCATGGAGACAATAAAGTCTCCTAGGTTCATGTAAACCCACAACATGACCACTTCAAAATTATCACTGCCAATGCTGTCTGAGGCATCCTCTGTGTCCAGTGACCTTCACTGAGTGTTTACCTGACTGACAGAGGCAGCAGCAACTGACAGAGGCAACTGACACTGTTTCTTCACTAATGACTAGGGTTTCACCGATAAATCGGCCCCAGATTTCTTACATTTTGGGAGATCAGCCAGTACTTACTTGTGAATCTTGCCTCCGTAAAGGTCTGAAAATCATCCCTTGTTTTGACCTGCTGTAAGAGAGGGCTGAGTGGCCCACCAAGTGCTGTTAACAATAGTCACCCCACTTTTGTCAACTTGGAAACTTTTCAGACAAAACTAATCTGTATTGGTCATACTCGGAATTGGCAGGTTAGGGTTTCTAAAGGTTGTTGATTGGTCAGAAAACTGGTATCCCTGCAATCTCTACTCATGACGCCTCCATCTTGCCCTCTAGTGCTCATTCTTGACTAATCCAGTGTGTTTGTGCGTCCTCAAAAAGTCAATTTCATTAAAATGAAGACCTTATGATATCTTAAATTCAATAGAAAATAAACAAATTGACCTTAAATACATTTAGGTTTATTCCAGATCTTCAAAAGAACCAAACAATCAGATGGAAAGAAGTCAATCAGAATCAGCAAGATAGATAATTTAAATTAACAAATCTTCAAGACAACTTGAAGACATCTCCTCTGCCTGTTGTTCATCAGTTCCTGGTCTGAAAAGTCGTTAGCCACATGTCTTAAATTTTGTTTTGGCAGGACTATTTTTATTCTATGTAGTTTTCTTTTTGTCATGGGACTTTACTGTTACGCAAAACTTAGAGTCATGTGCAGACATCTTCATTACGTTATTTGACTGTAGGCGGTTGCAGCTATCGGTAATTAGCTGCCAATAGCTAGCTTTTTCCCTAAGTGCAAATCTATTGGCAGTTGGCTGGATGATGTTCATCTTAAGCATCGTCTCGCTTCTGTTGTCAACACATACAGTTTACTTGCAATTTACTTTTGTACTTTTCTGTCGTGATACAGATATTAAATTTCATCCATACTGGTCTTAAAAAGTCTTATATTTGAGTTGGTGATACCTGCAGAAACCCTTTAATCACTTCTTAGTCAAATTATTTCCACAACTACATGTTTGTTTACCAAATTACATCCAAATCACTCAATTCCTTCTTGCCGGCCTTTATCTGCATATTTAAAGCTTATTTTCTTCTATTTGTGTTCCGCCAGTTGGCCAAGGACTGTGAGGCTCTGAAAGCTCAAGCGACGTCGCTGTTAGGCGAACTGAACGAGAGGCAGATCCTCCTGCAGAAGAGCGACGATGAGCGCAAAATGCTGGAGGAGAAGTGAGTCGTCTCGTCGCACCGGCGAGGTCGTGTCCGGTCCGTTTGTCACGAGCCGTTTGTCGTTTCTGCGTTTAGGCTGGTCAGCAAGGTGAAGGCCCTGCAGGCGGCGGAGCGGGAGCTGGAGCAACAGAGGAAGCAGCATCATGTGGCCAACGACAAGCTGCTGCTGCAGGTGCAGAGCCTGGAGAACGCGCTGAAGTCGGAGAGGCACGTGGTCACAGAGGAGAAGTGGGTTCAGCACACCGTTACACTTGATCAAAATACTTAGAACGTTTGGAAAGACAAAGTGTGTTTAAAAATCCCTTTTGTTCTGCGCTTACCAGGAAGAAGCTGTCACAGTTGCAGCACGCCTACACATGTCTGTTCAGAGACTATGATTCCAAACTGAAGAGTGAGGTAAAAGCACACTCAGACACCTGTACCCTCACTAGCTTTGCTGTTCTAACGTCGGGCTCTGCATATCGCTGCAGGGAGGAGACCTTAGCAGTAAGCTAGAGGAGGCGGAGCGGGCGCTGGCCATCAAGCAGGACCTGATTGATAAACTCAAGGAGGAGGTGGAGCAACAGAAAGGCTCGCTGGAAACCGTCCCTGTCCTCACAGCACAGGTAAAGTCCAAACTGCTGCTCGTGTCTTTGTAGTCTGTGGATTTCTGGCAATATCTGCTGATTTTAATCATGGCTCTCTCTCTCTGCTACACTTCCAACATTTCAGCAGTTGGTCAGTTGCTCTACTAGAGGAAACATAACATTGAATTTGTTTTATGCAAATATTTGTATTTGGAAATACATTCTTCAAGATTTGTAACAAGCCACGACAACAGCTGTAGGATTGTCAGAAAAGATGTAGAGAGAGATGCTTTTCAGAGGCCATCTTTAAAAAAAAAAAAAAAAGAAATCAGGCCACATGAATTGACAAGGGAGTGGAGTTTCTCTAGATAAGAAGAAAGCACATGGGAAAGTACCTGTTCAGTTTAAAAAAAAAAAAAAAGTCATGATAACGCATTTACCATCTTCAAAATGTAAACAGTTTTTTTTTTTTTTTTGTAAAGTATAAACGCATCACCTTGTTCCCTGTTTGCGTTTGTGCCAGGCTGAGATCTACAAGGCAGATTTCCTGGCAGAGCGAGAAGCAAGAGAGAAGCTGAACCAGAAGAAGGAGGAGCTGCAGGAACAGTTCACTCAGGCTCTGGCTGAGATCGAGCGGTTGAAGCACGAGCTCACAGCACGGTAACCACACATTCATCAGGCTCCTTGTTAATATTAATGTGTGCTGTGTATTTGGACATGCTTTTCATGGGGAGTGGAAATCTGTGGTGGTCACAACTCAGAGCTTAGCTGCTAATCAAATGCTACTTCAGCTGCTTCGGCTTCAGTGCAGATGTTGTCAAACAAGCGAGGTTTTTGGGACCATCTGAAACCTCACGTGGAAAATCACCTCAGTCTGGATCTGCACAGAACCCGGCTTTGACAATAAATGTAATCCAAGATGAAATCATTTCTACCTCAATAGCTCAGAATCTCAGTTTAAAAAAGTTTTGAAAGAATCAAACTTAGATTTCTGTCTGTCTGAGAATTAAAACTAAGTGGGTCTACACTGTAAATGAAGAATCTTCAATGTAATTCAGTTTTGATTCTAAATACTTTAATAATCCCAAAGGGAAATAAAATACTGTAACTCATAATGTAAATGTTTACCCAGTCACTGTGAGTATTGATGGCTGTTGTTAGGAACAGTCTCCATAAGTTGCTGACTGAAGACACTCATGGACAGCATCGTTTGTTTTTCATCTTCAGTTGTAATAAATCTACGGGTTCTTGCGCTTCTTTACCTGGATATCAACAAACTCATCCATATTTGTAGTTACCTACATATGTGCCAAAAATTTAAAGTGAAATGGGAGTTCCTCATTGTTGCCAAAACCAGATGTTTTTTTTTTAGTGTGCAGCAAAAATAAACAGATTTTTAAAAAATTATTATTATTTATTTACGGATCTAACTAGTCATCTCTGTTTCAGTGCACGCTTGGAGCAGATGAAGCTGAAACACATGGATGATTTTCCTGCACGGCCCACTCACATTCCCCCTCAGCAAGGTACAATACATCCAGCACACACACACAAACGTACACACACCTACACAGAATCCTACAGCTTTAAACAACCTTGTACAGTCAGAGGGAATCCAGAGACTTTAGACATTAAGAAGTACAGAATTTTCAGAATGGATTGTTCTAACTAAGTGCTGCTCAGTTAACATTTTGTGGGTAGTTTTCAACTTTTTGGACTATTTGAGGTGCAACAACATTTGAAACAGTGTTACTGGACTTTTTTGGGCAAGGTTACATGCAGCAATTTCAGCTTTTTTGTAAGATAATTTTGTGGCAAAAAAAAAGCTTTAAAAATTTTTTTATCTTAAACTGCAAGTTTTTGAAAAAGGTGCCGCAAAATCAGTGAGGTTAGGCTGCAACAATCTCAAAAAATCCCCAACATCCTGGAGGGACTGACTCTGGTCTCTGAGTTAACTCTGAAAATCTTGATGTTTGCCGGTAGGCTGTAGTTATCAGGGATCCTGTCCGGTCTGGAATTTTATTTTAGCATTTCCAGATCTGCATAAGTATGAAAAAGGAGTTTGGAAAAAATTGTTTTTCTGACATTGTATGTTTAGGAACTATTAAATGCACATTAAATGTATGTCAAAGAATGTTTGTCCTGTAGTAAGCTGTGTTATGATGTTCTCCTCCTCTGCTGCAATGGTAGGGTTTCCTGGTGCTGGCTTCAACACCGTGCCACCAAACCGGAACCACGTTTTGGCACCGGTCATCGATCCTGCCGCAGCAGCAGCTGCAGATCTGCCTGATTTATGCTGTCCAAAGTGCAATTACCTGGCTCCAGATATGGACACACTGCAGATTCACGTCATGGACTGTATACAGTAATGCAGTGGACAAGCGTAGTTCAATGCACCACAATGCCAACACACACACACACACGTAGTATATTTACTGGCCAGAAAGTATTCACATACCTTCATCTTAAAACAATTTGTATGTTGCAGACCAACTCTAAAACCCACCTAGGTAAGGTTTTGTTTGTTCTATAGCTAGACAACTTGTTTTCAGAAACGTTTTATAATTTTTAAAATTTACAAATAATAGTTACATAAGTATTCACACCCCTTCCTATGGCAATCAAAACTGAGTGTCTGATTATTGTTGAGTCTTTTCAACAAATTGGAGTTGCCCTGTGCTAATTTCAGAAGATTGAACGTGATTTGGAATGGACCACATTTGGCCGCAGAAACCAAGCAATAAACTCAGAAGAATTATCTGTAGACCTTTGAATTGTGTGAAAGCAAAACAAAAAAAAAAAAACATTTGAGAAAGGACATTTTCAAGATCATCGCAGATCTTAAAGGACAGTTCCCTCTGTTATTTGGAAATGGACGACATTTTACCCCCAAAATTTACCCCAAAACCAAGTTGATAGAGACATGCTCAAGACAACTGGAGGCTAGAACTGCTGCCAAAAGTGCTTCAACAAAGTATCAAACAATGGCTGTGAAAACTTATGTTTCTGTTAATTTAGAAAAATGGACGCATATCTGTAAAAACTATTTTGTGTAGATTTTTTTTTTGTATCTACTGAAACCATCCGGACATTCTGGCAGGTTTCAATAGACATTCTGCTAAGGTAAGAAATGTGGGAGAAAACGAAGGGATGTGAATACTTTCAGGATCCTTTGTACTTTCTGTGTCCAGTTCTGGGGGAAACATATTTGGTTATTGCACCTTATTTACTTTCTGTCATACAAGGAGAAATACAAAGACCTACGCCTGTTTTGGATCTTGAAGTAAAAACCCTAATATATTAGAATAAGGAGAAAGTATGTGGAGGCAAATAAAAGGTCATATGATAAATTAGAAGATTTGTATTATATTTCCTCTCCTGCTTCCTGGATTCCGTTTCTATTGGCACCTTTCAGTCTTTCCTCATGTTTTTTCTGCCAACACCTGGCCTTTTGTTTCCTTTTACCCCTCCCTGTCCATTCCCTGATACCACTTGCTGTTTTTTTTTTTTACATTATTCAACTTTCTTTTTTCCGCCATTTTGTCTCTTGTGCAAATGAACAGTAAACATGTTATGAAGTACATGTGTATACTTTGACATCATCATCCAACATATCAGTATTCATTGGACCTAATATTAAAAATGTGACAATTTTTTTAGAAGAAAATGCATGTAGATTTACCCAATGAGCTTTAAGGGATAACGAATATTCAAATGTTTTGGTTGTAAAAGTAGCTTTTTGCATCAACTCAAAACATGTATTATTATGTAGTAGAGATGGATTTACTCTTGTTGGAAAGAAAAGTCGCCATTCTCTATGTTCTGTGCCTGTGTTTTGACTGCCGCTGCTTTTATCTCGGATGCTAAACCTGACCTTTAACCCGTCATAACTCCTGCTGTGCCCCTTATCCTGTCTTATCCTTTATCTTTTGACGCCTGCTATTTATCAGTATGAATGTAAGCACATTAAACTTAATTTTTTTTTTTCGTATTGTGAGGATATTCTTTGTAATTGTAATTTGTTGCAAGCATTCACGAAATAAATCATTTATTCAATTGTCTGTGTATTAGTGACAGTTTAATGAGCCACTCGGGAGAAACCATTAACGATGATTCTAAGGGGTCGTCGATGTCTTGTGTTTTACTTTTTCCATTCAAAATTACTTTAGAAGTACCAAAGGGAAAATAAATAATGTTTCCCACATTAAAAGACCAGCATTAAAATGTTTCTTTTATATGCGACGAATTGAAGTAAAGGATGTCTCCGGACCTGCTGGACTGATGGTGCAGCCTAACCGTCCTGTCCTGCGACAATTTTTTTCCGGTTCAACCTGGAGACAGAAATCCCTGTTTAATTTCAAAATAAAAGGCCCTGTGCCTTGTTTATTACCAATTCTACCTTTATTATAAATGTTGGCTATGATATAACATAACGCGCAAATGTAGTTTACCACACTTAAAAGTTTCAAACACAACTGTGCATTTTCTAACTTTTTTTTTTTAAGTTTCTGGTCTGTCAGGAAGTTAAACGGACTTTATTTTGGTAACGCGGGTCTCCTAGTCACACAACGGGTACTAGACACTCACCCCATGTTGCGTCTTTGCATATCTAGCCGAGCTGTCCGCCTTGCTTCGTGCTTAAAGACCACTCTGCGGGCAGGCATGTCGGGCTCACCTACCCCACCTCCCTCAGCTGAGGCTGCGGGTTCCGGGGGGTGTTTCCCTCCTGGATACAAGCCATTTAAACCCGAGGACCACGGCTTGGAACGCGGGTTCCGTCTTACATCTTACTCTGAGTTGAAGGGATGAGGATGCAAGGTCCCGCAGGAGGTTCTGCTCAAACTCCTCGCGGGACTGGAGACGGACCGAGGCGATGGGTCGGGCAAGGCTGGAGACCAGGGTTCTGAGTTCGGCCAACAGTTGCCTGGACCCCGGCTTGGTAAGAAACTCCAGTACCAGCCTCTGTGCTCCGAGCTGCCGAAACCCGGTAGCTAACCTAAATTAGCTAACGAACAGTTGCTAATACTATTAGCTTTGAGGACTCGTATGACAGATGATGTGTGGACCATTCACATTAGAGAAAGTTTTACAAATCATATAACCTTATTGTAATGCAAACATAAAATGAGCGCGTGTAAACCAGAACAATAGTTCCCCGAGCTGTTAAATTACCACACAGGGTAAATGATTCAGCAGAAACATCTGTAATGCTTCAAGTACGAAGTCCACCAATACTCATTCCAAGGAGTTACAATATACGACTCTAATGTATAATACTCCTGAAACATGACCAGTGAATTTTGCTGCTGTATAGTAACTCTAAACAATGGCTTCTCTTCAACTAATTAGAGCTGCTTTTCGCACTTAAATGGAGAAAACTTGCATGTCTCTTTGTATTTATTCTAGGTATTGGGATGGACAGTTGTGTGACTCCATTGAGGCATGGAGGTCTCTCTCTGGTCCAGACCACTGATTTCTTCTACCCTCTGGTAGAAGATCCATATATGATGGTAAGTTTTGCTGTGGATTTTTTTCACACAGCAGAATTTATTAAGAACTCTTACAAATTTAGTATAAAAACATATCTAAAACTAGATTTGGCCTATATTAGTTCATCAGTCAAATGTGGCTTCAGACAGACGACAGATTATTGAACACACTGACTTGACATGGGTTAGTTTCCACAAAAAAGTAACAATTTAGAAAGTTTAGTATGTTAGCTCACTGCCAAAGAGGGCAGAGAACAGTGGCTAATTTTGGATTAAACTGGGGAGGGTTGGAAAGATAAAAGATTTAATTGATATTCAACACGCCGAACAGAGAACTAACATTGTTAACATCACACATCAAGCAAATGAATATATTTAACTTTTTCTTCACAGTGACTACTGACTGTGGACTCCAATAACTACATTAGAATAATGAATTTAAAAGGCTGCACTTAAATTCTGAAAGATTCACCTGGCGTGGACTGAACGCACCGTCACACGACTCCCTCCTGGTCCGCACAGACCTGACCTGCTTGTTCCTTGTCAAATTTCCCAAGTTTTTCATGTTCTGTCTGAATTTTCCTTCTGTTTAAATAATCAGAAGGAGCTATTTCCTCCTGATTATTTAAACAGGACTCCACAAGTCCTTCTGTTTAAATAGAAGGACTGTTGTCGTTCTACTCAACAATTGAAATGTATTTTTAGTACAATATGCGAGTAAAATTTTCCTCTGAAAATCAGAGACGAAAATGAGATTGGAAAATACGACACAAAATTATTTAAACACTAAAAAAGCACTCGGAAGCTGAACATGAAATGAGCTTCCAGTGTTTGCTGTGGGTTAAATCTGCAGTAGTACCAGTACAACGGGTCACTCTGAAAGGTTTCTAGACTTTTACAGAAATTGACAGAATGATAGTAAAACCCTCCAAGAATAGTTTCAGCTCTGTGACTTGATTTCTGCTCGTAGTGACTCCAACTTATAAATGATTGATGTGACTATTAATGACTAACTGTGCCAGCTTAACTATTACCAAGGGTTTTAATGGTGATTGTCTGCAGTTTGAAGTCTAACTACGCCCATCGTTGCATTAAAAAACACGCTAGCAAACGGAATGTTAGCATATTTCAGAGGGGAACGTGAGCAGCACTAAAGAAAATTGACGTTGTGGATCAAATGTCCAGAATTATTAGAGAGCGGAAGCTCTGGCTGCAAGCTTAGCCGGTTTTCTATTTTATTTGGCTCCAAAACTGTGCGTTTTTAACTCCTCTGTAGAGAGATGGATGGATTGATGGGTGGATGAAACGCACACACTGTGGCAGCGGCTCGGTCATGAGTTCTGTCATATGTTGCCACATCCCCCCTCAGAGCCTCATGAAGCAGCAGGGGGGTGAAAATTCTTGCAGAATGAAAACATCTGAGAGGTTTTTAATCAGTTTGCATGAACTGACACTAAATGAAGCTTTCAGCCATTGTTCTGCAAGGTTAAGCTTTACAAAAAGAGATCAAACTTTAAACTAAATCTACATTCACACCGTTTACAGCTTAGCTTCTGTACCAGCCAGCCCTTTTAAATGGATCTCTACTTTTTTTTTTTTTTTTTTTGTAATGCATTCAATTTCCATTTTCTGATTTCTTTTTAAGAAGGATGATCTATAGAACATAAGAGGAGCATTTAAAATTTCTAGCAGTCCTGACATGAGTGATCAGCATGCCTAGTTAAATCTAGAAATAAAGGAACTTTTCAAAAATTTGTTGAATATGAATGTATCAGACCTTGATATTTCGAGAACTTTGACCCTTGAAAGACCGTATGCCTAAACAATTCCAGTCTTTATAGAAAAAATGCTCCCAAACTTAAATTCACTAACTTTTTAACGCAGGTACCTTTATGAAAAATATTGTCTGTTGCACATTTATTTCAGGAGGAATTGTTGCAGGAGACAGTAGAAAGTTGTGATGTTGTGCCATGAGACTATGACGGCTTTTTAGGGCCATTGTAAATAATAATAATTTTTAAAAAAAGTATTAGGATATTTCCACTAAAAAACTAAGAAATTTTGTGAGTAATCTCAGGAACGCTCTAGAAAAAGCAAGGGCATTTCTGAGTTTGGAAAGTTGAACACCTCCTAGAAAAAAAAACGAAGAAATTAGAAATTTGGAAATAACATGGACGTTATTCCCAAAACACGTCCATGTTGCTAGGATTTTAAAATATTTATAAAATTCTGAAATTAGTCTCAAAATTGAAGTTTGTTTGTTTTTTTGGCAGAAAGTTGCTTTTTTTTCTGCAGTGGCTCTAATGTGCCGTCGAAACAAGAGCCCATCCAATGGACGAACATAAATTACAAATCGACATGTAGTAGTCCAAAATGTTCTAATGAAATGAAAGATACTACGAGGTGAAGAAAAAATGTAACTCATCTCACAATATCCACTTATTGTGAAAATGCTCTAAAAGTGGATCTCTGATGGGTAACTGTCATGTTCAGTCAATGCTGCACAGATGACAGAGAATGTCTGGTCCTCCGTTTTTAGTGATTCTGGAAAAAAAAAAATAAATTGGGGGGGGGGGACATATTTATTAACTAAATTCAGGTTCTGATCCTGTAAAACTAGTCTGATCCTTCAGTTTGACGCCACATTTTTGTGACGGTCCTGATGTCGTTCATTTGTTGTCCTCGCTGTGTCCCAGGGACGGATAGCGTGTGCGAACGTCCTCAGCGACCTCTACGCCATGGGCATCACGGAGTGCGACAACATGCTGATGCTGCTGAGCCTCAGTCAGAAGATGAATGAAAAGGTAGCGACATATTCTATTTGTTTTGTAGTTAATGAGCGCCGTTGCCAGTAAATCGTAAGTGGCAGCGTAACTGACCCGTAACAGCATCTGTAGCTGCGTTGTGTTCCCTTCACCGCTGATCTTTAGGTTTTTGTTCGTCTGCCCGCAGGATCGAGAGCGAGTGACACCGCTGATGATCAAAGGTTTCCGGGACGCAGCGGAGGAGGGAGGGACGTCGGTGACGGGGGGCCAGACGGTGATCAACCCCTGGATCATCGTTGGGGGTGTAGCATCAGTCGTCTGCCAGCCCAATGAGTTCATCATGTGAGTCAGAGATGAGCTGAAGATCTCCCAAGATGCAACACGTTCACATTTCCACCTGCATCATCCTTTTAAAATGGAAACTCTCCGTGTCCGTCACTCCTTCCGTCTTCACTCTTACTTCCTTCTTTTTCTTCCTGTCTTTGTGTCTTTCATTCCTTCTGTTTGTTCATTCTTCCTTCCGAGTCCTGTCCCTTAACACCTCAGAGTCGACTGAGTCTCATTATTGATTCCTGATTGGGACGATGGATTGTTTGAAAAAAAGTGATTAAAATGCAGCTATTTAACACCAACACTTTCTGCAACATTTATTGAAATAAAAAAAAAAACAAATCTATGGCAAACTGTTGGATTTGTAAAAACAAAAACAAAAAAAAAATCCAAATGAATTTCATAAATGATAAAGTAACCCCTTGCAGGTTTCTCTCTGAGTTTGTGTGTTGGCATGATGATTATTTTTTTTTTTTTTTTACCAAACATTTCTGGCAGCATCATTCTCTGGCCCTCTGGGGTTAGAAGAATCCTGTTTTCTTTTCGAACAAAGTACTATGAACACAGTTGAGTTTTTAATAAAAAAAAAATTATTCTTGGCATTTGTGTTTCTGTCCCAGGCCCGATGGCGCGGTACCAGGCGACGTTCTGGTTCTGACCAAACCTCTGGGGACCCGAGTGGCTGTGAACGCCCACCAGTGGCTCGATCAGGTCCACCACTCACTTTAATATTGCTATATTTGTATTCATGTCTAGCTCATTTTAAACTGTATTCTATCAGCTTTGGGAGATTCATATGAAACCGATCTCACTCAGTGACCTTATCTACATCCACAAAGATCTGAAAATCAGCCGCTGTCCCTGTTCGTTCTGACTGACAGACCCGCCCCTCAGGTCATGTCTGTGGGCGTGGCTAACAGCAGTAACTGCGCCAGCTACATTTGCCATATAATTGCACAAATTGGAATTAATAAAAATAAATGAACTTAGTGGAAACATGGCAATTCCAAAGAACTTTACGTTTCTTGATTTTAAAAAAAAATGTTGCGCTTGGGGTGCTGTGGTGGCGCAGGGGTTAAGCACAACCCACATAAGGAGGCTGTCGCAGGTTCGATTCCCGGCCTGGTGAACTTTGCCGCATGTATTCCCGCTCTCACATTACCCACTTTGCTGGCCTAGCAATTTCAAATAAAGGCCACTAGAACCAAAAAAAACATTTATCAATATTATTGTATGTCGTAAAAGTGCAATGGAAATGCTTTTTTTCCACATCACACGAGTCACGTGATCAACAACCGGATTTTACTACTGGTGGAAACGACTCAAAAGACAACAGGAAGTGGTTGGAAGAGGATGGGGCAGATGTTTTTTTTAATGACTTATTACATGAACAAAACTATTCATGTAGGATTTTTAATCTCGTTTCTTATTTAGTGGAAACGGCGCCATTGTGAAATTGTGTTTTGTTCGACATTAGCGTAATATTGACAGTTTTGCGCAATGGAAACAGAGCTAAAGCTACCAACAGGGCGACTTTTCAGACTTTTACATTATTCAGTCCTGGGGTTCCTGCAGTCAGAATGACAGACCCTCGTTCTGAGAAAAGGCTCCAGTAGGATCCCAGCTGAAAATTAAAACTGTTTTCAATTCCTAAGCCTGCCTGTTTTTTTTCTACTTCAACAGCCTGAAAAGTGGAACAGGATCAAGCTTGTTGTCACCAAAGAGGAGGTCAAAGAGGCATATTATGAAGCCATGTTCTCCATGGCAACGCTAAACCGAACAGGTACAACTCCTCCAACCCTTCATCTGATTTTACCTAACTGTATGAATTTATGTCTATCTGGGATTCAGATTCACATTAGTTGCCAGCATTACCAACGCTGGCAACTAATGAAGTATAGATTTAACTTGGAACCAAAACTAACCTAACTAACCCGTTCTTTCGTTCCTTCTGCAGCGGCTAGCCTAATGCACAAGTACCAGGCTCACGCCGCCACGGATGTGACCGGTTTCGGTTTGCTGGGTCACGCCAACAACCTGGCAGAGCAGCAGAAAAACGAGGTGGCCTTCGTTATTCACAACCTGCCCATCATAGCCAAGATGAGTGCCATCAGTAAGGCTTGTGGGAATCTGTTCAACCTGCTGCAGGGCAGATCGGCAGAGACCTCCGGTAAGAGGATGATCTGCAGGGCTGCTAGGCTGAGAAAGTAGACCTGTGTAGACATTTCTCTGCTTTTCACATTCTCGCCTTTGTAGCTCATTGGTAATTTCTGAATGAGAAGCTGGCGCTGCTCCACCTGGCAGCTCGGCTGAATGAGCGAAAGTAAGGTGGAACTTAAGGAGCTCGAGTGTGTACATTTCTAAATAGAACCGCATAAGGTGTATTTTCAATCATGCTCCGTTTGGACCGTTTCTCTTTCTTTGGTGTTGCTCCGCCACCTTTGTTTCGGTATCAGCTGGCTCTGCTTAGGGATAACCAGCGTCGGCCTCTTCTGGATGGAGGCCAAACTACAACACTAACAGAAGGTCTAAATGGATGTTGTTAGTAAATTGATTGGAACTTATTTTAATCTAATAAATGATTGATCTACAATTAGTTGTAGGTCGATTGTTTGCATCCATGTTTCAGACTTTATTTATTTATTTTTTTAACTTTTAACATAAGATGGGATTCCGTTTAGATAAGCAGAGAAAGTTTAAATAATTTAAAGTTAGTTTAAATAAATAAAACTTGAACTTTTAAGATCACCTTAGAATGAAAAGTGTGAATGATTGTAAGGAAAAACAAAAAAACAGAAATCTATGAGGGGTGAATCCGGACGCTAACCCCCAGCCTCCCCCAAACAGGTGGGCTGCTGGTGTGTTTACCCAGAGAGCAGGCGGCCAAGTTCTGTTCAGAGATGAAAAGCCTCAACTCGGCTCAGGGCGCCTCAAACGGAGCCTGGATCATCGGCATCGTGGAAAAAGGCGACCGGCGGGCGCGCATCATCGACAAGCCGCGCATCATTGAGGTGCCGCCCCGAGGAAGCCAGGCGGCCAATCAAGATAACAGCACCGTCAACCCCGACCCAAGCAGCAATTTGGCTTAGACAGTTCCGCTGCAATCTCTGACACTACCCTGGAGTGTGTGTGTGTTTATATGAAATTGTTTATCTAATTGGTGAAAGGTTATGAACCAAAATGACCGTCATCTGTTGAAACGAGGCGACTTTTACCTTTGATATGATCAACTATGGGTTCTTTCTAACCCCATTCCTTTGCTTTTTAGCAGAACGCCTCTTGTTTCCATTATGTCTTAATCTGCTTTATTTAATTTCGGGGATGTATTCAGATAGGATGTTGTTAAACGAGCGATGTGGAGAATCGACAGACTACTCCTGGCACCTGGTTCTGTCCGCTGTGCTCCCTGGAAGGCTTGAGCAGCTTCCTCAGAACAGCTGGGCAGAGTCCAGCATTCCTGCCTCTGACAGCTGATTGGCCGACCATCAGAGTCCTTTCCTCTCTTCTCGTTTTATGAAGCTCTGCACATTAAACCCGAAGCACAGGGCCGGGCAGAGCGGATGTTTCTGTTGGATTAGAGGAGGGACTGAAACTGCTGGAGGTTTAAAGCTGTTTGTCTGTGGATTTATCTGCATTTCATACTCAATAAAACCACCAAAACTCTGTTTGGCTGTTTTTGTTGAAAAGATTGACAGATTTAAAAGTAGAAGTTAAAACACTGTTCTGGAAAGTATAAGTATGTTCCATGTCTGGATAGATTTGAAAATGATCAAAATATGCAGCAATGATTGTTTATGCAGACTTTATTCTCTGCCATGTATAAATATTTTGTCCATCCATAAAGCATAATTTTTGTCATCCTTAAAACATGTTTTTTTTTTTTGTTTTTGCTGGTCTCATATTTGTAGCCATGGCCTGACAGAAAATTCTGCAGCGAATTGAAGTTTTGCATTTACATTTTCAAATCAAGGCAGGAATGAACAGGAAATTGTGGAAAAGTGATGAATATTGATGTGAGGACTCTGTCACTTAGCTGTACTTTGAGCTTTTATGAAACCTTGAAATTATGTTTAAACAAGCAAACAAAAAATAGTATCGGATGCAGGAGTAGTAGGTGCTGTTTATGAAACGACCCTTCCTGGTTTGTTGAACCACAGTTTGAAAACCACGGATGACAATAATGTAGAAAGATTACAGAAAAGTTGCTGATGGCAGCAAAACAACCGATGAGTCAATGTTTCCCCCCCCCCCAAAAAAAATCAACATTGCTGAAATAAACAAACAAAAAATTCTGAAGCATGTAAATAAAAAAAACTGTTGGCATGCACAAAAGTGGTAGTCCTAAATATTATTTAATGACTCTTTTTAAATTATAAATAAAATGAAGTATAGATTTAACTTGGAACCAAAATCAGCAAAGTATGAATAAGCAATGTGATACTTACACTTTTACTTAATTTTGTGTATATCCAGAATATTACCTGATTATTACACAATTTTTATGGGCGAAATACGCGCAGAGTTTATACACCTTTCCTAAATGACAGCGCTCTTGTAAATCCTCTCCAGGACAGCAGAGGGCGATGTAAAATCAAATCCACTGAGCTGCAGAAGAAAATCAAACATGGCGGATGTAAATAAACTAGTCATCAAAGCAGGTTGTTCTGGATAAAATTAGCAGTTTGAAGCTCTGCTGAGTAATAATTTGGTAACATTTTATACTGAACTTATCTTGTGTTTGTCCGCCCTGTGTCACCTCTGATATTAAAATGGTAACAGGTAATTCATAGTTTTTCTAGTTCTCATCATGCCGTATCTGAGTGGTAAGGAGACGGTGAAGGAGCTCAGGAGGGCTCTGTCCAACCCCAACATCCAGTCCGACCCTCTGCGGTACCGGAACACCGTGCTCAAAGTCATCAGGTGGGTTTCACCTGCTCTGTCTGCAGGGCCGAACCTCCACAGCTCTGGGGCCCGCAGACACATTGAACATTAAACCCCTGCAGGAGCTTTACAGGGTTATGGACTACAATTTAGAATGAGGGAGCAGAACCCAAACACATGGACCTGACTTCTAAAGTTTATTCCTATTAACAACTAAACACAATCAGTTATTATTCTAATTTCTTCTTCTGCTAAATCTTGCTGAACTGTAGAAAAAGAGTTTTATATGCCTTTAAAAATAATATGGGATCATGTATATTCCTAATCTCTGTGAAGCAAATCAAAGTTTCTTAATTGAAATTAGCATTAAATTTGCTTTTAATATCTTTTGTAGCTTGCCTGCTCTGAGTAGTCGTTAATTATTTATATAAGGAGCAGGGGTGATGTCCCACTGTGTGAGTGAGCAGTTTCTGTAAAAACTAGGCTATGCAAACAAAGACAAAAATTATTTGAGGTGATACTTCAAAATATCTTCAGCATCTTTTATTAGTGGTTAGTACAACTGGTTAGCTGTTGCAGCTAGCTTTCCAAAACCAGCTGTCTCATTGTGTGTGTTTCAGATAATAGTGATCCTCACCTTGACTCTGAGATTTTTAAAAGCTGGTAAAATGTCATAATTCAGCATGTTTCTTATCACATAAATTTGAGGAATAAAACAGAGCGACTTCCCTGTACTTCTTCCAGCTTTCCGGTCAATTGTTGATGTGTTGCTTTCTCTCTCTACCTGGCAGCCTGAATGTACCGTAGACTCTTCTTAGATGTTAAAGTTTCCTTTCAATTAGCTTCCGTGTTCTTGTCTTGACTTTGTTTGAAACTCCTCACCGATGCTGCAAACAGCTAACTTTGGTTCTTTCTCCCTCGCTAACAGCCTCTGCTCCGAAAAGTGTTTTCGTTAGCCAGATGTGACCATGCTGACGTGTGCCTCTCCGTCTCAGGGCTATGTCTCAGGGCGTGGATGTGTCCGACCTGTTCAGTGAAATGGTGAAAGCCTGCGCCACAGTAGATGTCGTCCAGAAGAAGCTGGTGTACGTCTTCCTGTGTTGCTATGCCCACCTGAACCCAGAGCTGTCCCTTCTGGTCGTCAACACTCTGAGGAAAGACTGCCTGGATCCCAACCCCATGGTCCGCAGCCTGGCCCTGAGGAGCATGACCAACCTGAGGTGAGCAGGGAGACATGCTGATGCGAGCCCTGCAGCGCTCCGTGACAGATTCCTGATCACTGCTTCTGTGTGTGGCAGGTTGCCCAGCTTGGTGGAGTATGTGGAGCAACCTCTGACCGCAGGGCTGAGAGACAGGGCGGCTTGCGTCCGACGGGTGGCCGTCCTTGGTTGGGCCAAGCTGCACAACCTCCAACCTGCCTCTGAAATAGGTGGACTTTTCATTTGTCTGTCTCTTAAAAAAAAACAAAAAATGAGCAGAAAAAGTAAGAAATCAAACCAGAATAAGTGGGAGATCATTTGAGGTTCCTCTTCCAACCAAAAGTGATACAAAAATAAAAAACTAACAAATCAGACTGAGGAAGTATCGGGAAGCATGATGATCAGTAACAGCTGAGGTTTCTCGTATTGCTGAGAAATTGTTAGAAAACTTTGATTTAATCCAGGGGATCAGTGCATTTGCTTAGCAGGACCGGGCAGATACTTTCTCTTTTAATTCCTGTAGAAGCAACTAATTATGAATGCAGTCATATTATATGTTTTTATAAACATATGAGTTTGCTGATTAGAATTGATGTGTTTTAGTGAAGCAGCCTGGAGGTGGCGCCAGGGCTCACAAATGTTATTCTCATTGACTCATTAGCCTGTTTTTACCACCAGTTGTGGAAATGCAATAGGAGTGGGTGATATAGACTTAGAATTGTATTGTAATATTTTGTGGTACTATTTTGATAATGCCAAAAATTATGATAAAAACGATTATTGCTACTTTTTATGGGTATAAAAAGTAGCCTTAGTGCCTACATACCTATAGGCACTAAATCAAACAACATTCTATATCAAATAACATTCTTATTTGATACAGGCTTGTTCAGGACAAGTGTGACTTATACCACTAAACTGCACACAATAACTGCTTTTTCATATTTTCAAATTTACTGACATTTATTAATTTTCAGTAATTTTTAATTTTGAAGAAATGAGTAAAAACATTTTGATAACGCCAGCTTTTTTTTTTTTTTTTTTAAAAAACATGATTAATTCAATGATAAATCAAAATTCTTTTCATGGTAAGATTTTTTTTCACAATAAATGATGAATGAGTGAATAAAAGCTGGTGTTTGGGATACGCTCCAGACGGCGCGGTGGTGAACGAGCTGTACAGCCTGCTGAGGGACCCGGACCCCGTGGTGATGGTGAACTGCCTCAGAGCTCTGGAGGAGGTCCTGAAAGACGAGGGGGGCGTCGTCATTAACAAGCCCATCACTCACCACCTCCTCAACAGGTTGGTCCAGACAAACTGCCCTGGGTTTTCTTAGGGTCCAGTGAGTCGAGTTAAGGCATTGCTGTGAAGTGGAAGGAAAATTAAATTTGGGCCTATGAAGATTTTCAACTTGTTTCCAACATCCGGGCCAAAAGCTGAATTAGGGCTAAAATATGTATCACAATGTAAGCATTTCATATCAGTCGATATTGACAATTATTGATTTGTTTTTTTTGTTTGTTTTAAATATTACCAAACATGACCTTTCCTGTTTTATCCAAAGTTTTCATTCAGCGCCGTTATGTTTTTATTTTAAACAGTTATGAGGCACAGTGGCAAAACCTGAAACTGCTGCTGCGCAAGTTACTCTACAGGTTGTTGCTAGGTAACCAAAGAGCGAGCTAGTTGATTTCACCAACCTTTCTCAGTTTGCTGTGAGAGGTTGAGCAGCTAAAGTCTTTCCTCTGCCTACATCCCCCAGAATGCTGTGCGGTTCTGGATTGGAGTTCAGTGAACTTCTTGAATATTCCATCAGACGTATTATCTATTGATATTGATCATGTACTTATCGCGATATATACTTTTTATTTATTGCGCCGCTCGAAGTTGAATATATCGCAATACAAGAGGTATTTTGTGATATTCGAAATTAAGGATCCACAACATATCAACGTTAATATCGACTGGGGTGAAGGTTCTACTTCCAGCAGGAAAAACAACCCGAAACAGGCAGACCTGTCTGATGTGTTCCTTGGTTGTCATGATGATGTTCAGCATCAGAACCAGGGATCTAAAGAGGCTCAACAACCTGGTAAAGAAAACTGGTTCTGCTCTGGTTCAGTTCGGGTTCTGTTCTGGGGACGACTGTTGGACATCTGGACATGATGATGCAAAGGATTCTTTATAAAATCAAGAGAATCATGGAGATCCCTGATCATCCTATTGATGAGACTGAGTTACAACAACAAAGTGTCTTCAGTCAGAGGCTACTTCAAATTCGCTGTAATATAGACTACTACAGGACATCTTTCCCCCCCAACAGCCATCACAATCCGCAATACCGCTTTGAAGAACCTTGGATAATATGAGTTCCAACAACATTTAATTCCCTTTTGGGATCAATAAAGTATTTTTAATTAAATTGTATTGATCATGTGAAAGCATAACCATCACAGAAATATCAACAATCCATTCCTGTAAAGGGGAAACTTCAGGTAGAACTAAGTACCAGCACACAGAACTACAAGCAAAACAGGCTGAAAATATACTGTACTAAAGAAGAGGAACACAAACGATGGACAGAGCAGGAAGTCATTACAGTATGTATGAGAGGAGCAGGAAATCAAATGAAGGAAATTGGATTGTCGTCATAAACCTCTGATAGGACAGGATGGATGAAGGCAGCAACAGCACCAAGCTAGCTCCCATTCATCCATCCATTTTCTAATATCCTTGTCCCTCAGTGGGGTCGGGAGACGTGCTGGTGCCTATCTCCAGCAAACGTTTCGGGCGAGAGGCGGGGTCACTCTGAACAGGTCGCCAGTCTGTCACAGGGCAACACAGAGACAGACAGGACAAACAACCACATACACACACACTCCCACCTTAGAATTTAGAGAGACCAATTAACCTGACAGTCATGTTTTTGGACTGTGGGAGAAAGCTGGAGAACCCGGAGAGAACCCACCATGCACAGGGAGAACATGCAAACTCGTGCAGAAAGACCCCGGGCCGGGAATCGAACCCAGAACCTTCTTGCTGCAAGGCAACTGCTCTACCAACTGCTAGCTCCCATCAGAGACATTTTTACACTTCAAAAAACAGCCAGCTGGATTTGAAACCACCTCAGCTTTTATTCTTCCTCCTGCTGACCAGAAGACATGGTCTAATTAAAGCTGAACTACAAAACAGCTTCCTGTTAGAGCGCTTAAACGTACACTACCTACACACGCTCTACCATGACTGAGTTATTTTGTTCACCAGGGTCCTGAAAAAAAATTTGGGTTATTATTTTTTTGTTTTTTGTCCTAAAGAAAATAGTTTCAGTTTGATTTTCTTTTCATTTGAGTTAAGTTCAACCCCAAACTGTTCAAAATGTCTATAATGATTCTTTCAATTCTATTTCATCATCATCATCATCATCATCATCAAGAAATTATGATCTGACATAAATTTGTTATAAAAGTATTACTGATTACACTTTAAAAATTATGTAGCTTTATGTTGTTAAAGCTAAAGTGTAATCAGTAATACTTTTATAACAAATTTATGTCAGATTGTGGAAGTCAGCAGAAAAAGATGAAAAGTAATTTGAGTCTCGTTTTATTCTCAATGTCTTCCAACCAAAACCAAAAATAGAATGAAGGACAACCATTGGTGTCTTCTCACCTCACTTTCTCCCCTTCACAATAAGAGCATGCATTCTGGTGTGAAATATATACATTGTGTCCTCCACACGATCATGATTTCTTGGTTAATGTCAAGTTGTCATAATTTTGAATAATGTCAACTTTGTATTAAAAGTGTCACGATTTACCGAATGACACTTTATGACAACAGTCATAAATATTCATGGAGACTTACTCATGTTTATGACGGTGTCATGACAGTCTTATTCACAACCCGTCAAATAAAGTGCTACCAAATGTTTTGCTTCCAGGCTAAAGGAGTGTGACACTTGGGGCCAGTCGGAGGTGCTGAGGGTCCTCCAGCGGTACCGACCCCAGTCAGAAGACGAGCTCTTTGACATCCTGTCCCTGCTGGACTCCTCCCTGGTCAGCCCCCACCCTCCTGTCATGGCGGCCACCCTCAGCCTCTTCCTGAGCCTCTGCTCCAGCCTTCCTGCGGTCAGCCAGGCCGCCCTGGAGCGAGTGCGAGGACCTCTGCTGGCCGCATGCGGGAGTGGATCGAGGGAGATGAGGTTTACGGCCCTCTGTCATATTCAGGTGAGAGTTTCAGCACTAACCTCTCATTTATTTATGTGTCACTCCCAGACTGTTTCTACACTGCAATATTTTTGCGTACTTCTTACAATACAATTAACGCATTTTGAGAATTATATCAATCTTATCTGTAAAATCTTATGTGCATGATAATGTTATTACTTAACCCATCATCTGCCTCTGTTAATTCCCAGAGTCTAAAACCTAATATAATTGTATTTGTCCATTAGTGTATGAAATCAAATCAAAGAGTTTTTGTCTTTCTGCAGCTGCTGTTGCGTTCCATGCCCGGCCTGCTGGGGGAGCACTACAAGCGTTTCTTCTGCAGCTACGCTGAACCAGCCTACATCAAGCGGAGAAAAATGCAGGTAGTGGTTTTATGCGAAGCAAAGTTTTTGTTATAAGTTATTCCTTCAGACTTTTGCCTCCAGACAACCAGCTATCCATTTAATCCTGAAGCGGTTTTGATCCGTAGTTCTATGAAGGCCTTTTAGATGACAATGTTCATCGTTGTCATTACAACAACCATTTTCCAAGTATTCGATTTGTTTCTTTGTCGTCTCTTTTTAATTTGCTGAATTGTCATACTTTTTGTTGCGTGAATATCCACGAATCGATCAGCATCTGTCACATCTACTGATGCTGCAGCAGGACCCTCCACGTCCAGCATCGGGTCCAGTTTTAGCTCAGAGACGTCCCACATTGGTTGCTAGTAACTGCCACTGGGAGCACTGGGAGAAGTCAGAGATTATCTGTCTCATACCAAACTTCCATGACATAGAGACAGTTTCAACAAATATGTAAAAAGATATCCATCCATCCATCCATTTTCTGTTCACCCTTCGTCCCTTAATGGGGTCGGGAGGGTTGCTGGTGCCCATCTCCAGCTA
>CAEGAE010075947.1:0-109663 GCA_903067095.1 Girardinus metallicus
CATGTGTGAGAAGGATGTTATCATTACAGCTGTGAACCTTGGCTGATGTCAGAAAATGTTTTTAATATGAATTTTTAGATTTACATACAATCAAAATGTGCCTGTTATATTTTGTCACCTTGTTACTGTTGTTAATGTCTTGTAACAGTAGCAATGCTGTATTTATTTCCTTTATGTTCTGCATATGGACTTAAATAAACTTTAAAAAGAATTGCAAACAACTTTCGTTAAACATTACAATACCTTGTTGTAGTAGCGGTTGGATCGACGGTTGAGGAAACCCTGTCAAATTATACCAAAAAAAAAAAATTTGACTCTTGATTAAGGTTAAATTCCTTACATATTTCTTAAGATGTCATAATTAACCAAATTATTGTTTTTAGCTGTAGCATCTCTAACAACGATTCAAACGGAAAACATTTTGTGGAAAAGAGAAACTCTGAATTGACAAAAGGGGTGACCATTTATAGTATCATTATGACAAATTTCTTATCATGATAAAAATTTAGATTTATTATTTTCATAAAAAATTCAGATTTATTATGTCAAAATAAACCAAAACTGTCCGTATTGTGGAGATTGTGAGCTTTAGTATTTTCCCTATTGTTTGCTAAATGAGAGTATCATTATATATAAATACATTTGAAAATATGATTTAATGCATTTACTTTGACCAGTTTAGTGATAGCAATTGTTCTTCTTTATGTGAAAAGAAATAAAGTTATTATGTTCACTTTTATCGTTATCACAATAGTATCAGAAAATATCATGATAAAACCTTTTCCATATACCCAATTGGTAGACTGTGCATTTGGTTCATACTAGTATTGTGTATTCATCAAAGCATACTTATGCACACACAATTGATATTCAAACAATTAGAGAATTGTTTGAATAGCTAAATAAAGAACAGCAATACTTTGTGTTTGAACAAAATGTATCAATAAATGTGAGGTGCTAGGAGTTTGACCGATGGTAGAAAAGATTCTATAAAAGCCATCAAAAAAAAGAATAAAAGAAGGTGATATCTTCTTTTTGTAAAGAGCCTTGATATGACTTCTGTTGTGAATCAGTATTACATTAGATAAACAGAAAGGAGTTCAGTTAAACTAAAATGATGAGCATGTAACAACTTTTACACTACAAATAACGGAAAAAGAGAATGCATAATTTTTACAGTTTATATAGATTAGAAAAAATAAAGTATAATAAAATGGGTGAATACCTGTTTTCTGGGCTTGTAGAAGGTGGACTGATACTTGGGGATACTCTAAAAGTGAAAAGACTATTAAACAAAAACTCTAAAATCTGATTGTAACATTTTCTTTTAGAGCTTTGTGAGGGAATGCAAATTTGTCAGTATTAAATTATCAAAAGGTTTACCTTGCAGAGCATTGACTTTCATTCAGATTTTGTGGAGGACTTGTTATGCTCACTGGTCTTAACTGAGGACATGGTAGAGTTGTTCCATTGATTAGTGGGGTGAGATCTATCAAAGGACAAAAAAGAAGTTAGAAAAAATAAATACAATGTCTGAGGAAGTTGGACCAATTAGAACTTTCCAGCTAATTCTTCCCACTTTGTGGATGACAAAATACAAATTCTGCAGATGCAAAAAGCAAAATGTTGCATTTTGAAGTTAATATGTAAATGGTTATTTAATCACCTCTGAACAACTGAAGTAATGTTCTTGTTTAGAAATTTTACACTGTCCTTTCACCTTCTTTTAAAGGGATCCACGATTAGTTGAACATGTTGTAATTTTCCAATTAGCTAAAGAATTGCTGCTTGTGATGTGCTAAAACTCATAATTGCTTCCATCCCTTGATTAGTGACACCTGTTCCTTGTTTCCTCTGATTGTCTCGCTGTGTATTTAGACCCACCTGTGTTCCTTGTTCTTTGTTCGGGTCCTTGTCTTATCGTCTAGTTTGTCTAAATCGTGCCGTCAGTTATTTGTTTTGTACCAGTTGCTACCAGTTGTGAGCAGTAGCCTTTCGCTCCTCTGTGCTGCCTGGATCATTGTGTTTTTGGATCATTAAATCATCATTCTTTCATTCCAACCAAGGTCCTCAGCGTCATCCTCACCACCTCTTCACCGCATATCATGACACTACCTTGTACAAACTTGCAATTAAATTTCTATGTATGCCGTCATCATCAGCGTCCTGTGAAAGGGTGTTCTCAAAAGCACCCTTTCACCGTTTCGCTGTTTACCAACCGAAATAGTTTGAATGCATTGCAGTGTGAAAAACTTCAATGCATTCAAATATTATCACACGACGTTCGTGTGATAATATTTTATTAAATTGTATAAAAACTAAATAACCTACAGTATTATTACTGTTTTGTTTTTACATCTAAAATAAATATTTCCCAAATAAAGTCTATTCCCAAATAAAGTCTATTTCCCAAATAAAGTATGTGTGTGTTAGTTACAACTAATCGTGGTTCCTTTTAAAACCTCGAATGACAGTGAAAATGTTCTATGTGTGTAAAAATATGAAATGATATTTCCAAGACTGATGTTTCTTTGATCCTTTTTCTACACAACATTTCTTTCCAAGAACTCTGTAGAGAAAGCGATTTCTTGCAACATTACCAATATATGATTATTATATCAATATATAATATTTTACCCACCTTCAAAGTTGAACATGAAAACGGCACTTCCTCCCTTGAGAAACTCTCTGGATTGCAATTCTCCTAATGTTGTAAAAGAATTGTACCCCCAGAGAAAGCTACTACCATATACTAATTCTCCATTGTCATAAAACAATGCGACTCCAGTCTTCCTAGGATTGTCCCAGAGAGAGGTACCTGTTACATGAGAATACATTTTTTTTTTATTTGTTTGTTTGTTCTCTTACCAACAACTTTTCTTCAAAATATCAATGTTATATGATAAACTTACCAGATATTACTTGACTTTCATCAGAAACAAACGTAGATTGCTTGGACATTTGCAGTTGCTTGTTCGGGGTTTGATCCAGCAACTGGAAAATCATATGTCTTTGCAGACAAGGATATTGCAGCTGGTCATCATTCTCACCAGACAAGAGCTGCATATACATTCCAATAACTGTTTTTTGAAGAAAAATGGCTACACGGTATGCATAGCCATCTTTGGAGTATTGTCGTGGGCTGTACTTTGCGATTCCAGAGCTGCTTGTGTTTAAAAGACTCTCAATGTCATCAATCTGCCAGACCAAGTGTGGACACTCTGTCTCTGAGAGATTGATGTCATCAATTGAGAAACCTCCTGCGGAGTTTCCTGCTCCTTTCCGGACCTCAAACACCACCTTGAAGTGCTTGGTGGCATTCAAGGAAACATGGTGGATCTTCCAGTGAGATGTTGGTGAACCTGGAGAAATAGATTTTAATTTTCTATGCTACACAATTTTAATATTACATCATTCAAAAGTGAAAAGCTTTGTATGATATTTTTATATTTTTTTCATAAGCAGACTTTACCAGTAATTTGTCCCATAAGGCGGAGAGTTCCTGTGGTGTCCTGCTCGTTTTCAAACTCTCTGATCCAGATATTAAGTTCATCTGCCTCATTTCCACTGTGGAAATAGTAGAACTGCAGACACTGGACATTACATGCCCGGGTAGGCTTCACTACCTCGGTTTCCAGTTGGGCTGAATCTCCTTCTTGACCTGATGCTGTGCTTGCATGCATGAAGTACCCTATTACTTGACCTGCAAAATGTTGTTCAAGATAATTTTTCTGATAGATTTCCTTCAACTACAATATAATCACATACAACTCCATGCATTTGCGTAATAAGGTAGAAGTTATTTATGGATGTTCTAACCAATGAAGTACTCTGTTTGTTGATCTGCAATAATGTTGTCCAAAATAAAGTTTTCTGTTGGATTCTCCCCTTTATTTACATGACAACTTAAGATATTTGCATAACAGATTTTATAATCTTAAAACAATATTATTACATTTTATACCAATTGGAAAACTGAGATTTCTGGTGAAATAAATTAAACTGAAACTATCACGCTTTTGGAAGAATGTATTCAAGTAATTTTAAAGGTTTTTGTTTATTTGTTTATCTAAGGATTCCCATTAGCCTCTGCTATAGTACATATTATTTTTTCCTTTGAGTCCACACTAAACATTACAAAGTCCTTTACAGACATTACGTCCTACCTGATTCACATGTAGAATTTGCTCATATGCAACATAATCCATAACAGTATAAAATCATAGCATGCAAAAAAATTGTTTTGTCAAATAAGTTGGCTGTCTGATATACAAAGCAAAATAGACATCAGAAAAATTTGGACCAGGAACAGATTTCTGAAGTTTGATGGAATGTCTGCACTTTACTGACTATAAATCCCAATATAGGCATTGGTAAAGCACATTTGATATAAATTAAAATGAAAAATTGTTCCACAATAAATTACAACTAGTTTCTAAGATTTGAATTTATTTAAATTAATGTTCTAAATGTATATTAATCTGTTGACGTATATTATTGAATATCATCATGTCAGCTCATGAATCAAGCTGACATGAGCTTGATTCATGTCAGCTCGTGTTTTTACCATGTAAAACTACTGTCACTGTGTTTATCTTATCGTACATGTTACTGCAAATAAAAAAAGAAAAAAAAAGTTTTACATCAATCTGAATGTGAAGAAAGAAAACAAGATGTCTAATTATGTCTATATCTCTTTTAATTTATTTTGTACAGCATGTGTGTATTAGGGTAACTATTTTTTACTGGGACATCAGTAGCATTTTTATTTCCACACTTAACCATCACCTAACCCTCTGAGGAAAACGTTTGATATTTTTACTCAGCCTTTGACCACTGCCAAAAGATTACATTTTTATTACCTGAATTTATACTGAATTTGTTTTATTCGTATGCATTGGAATGTAAAGTACATTTCAAAACTTACCATAATCTTCACTTCCACTTGGTAGGGTGGTGTGGTCAGAGTTTGGACCCCCTTCAGCTTGGGTAACCAATTCCCATCCACTCTCACCCCCTGAACACCGGCTCATCTGACACATTGATCCATTGGAAAAGCCACAGTAAAATTTGAAGGCAATAGTTGTGTCTGAAACAGTGAAAGGGTTTGTATGTATGTGTTAGGTTTTGATTTTGATACAGTATTTTGAAGTTACTCTTTACACTTTTCATCATGGAAGTTGTTACTGTTTTACTCTGAGCTGTAAAATAAATGATCAGCTGAAAGTTACAATAAACATATGGAAAACTTCAACTTTGATGGTAAAATTTATACTTTCAGCTGTATGTGACAGATTGTAAATACACCAATTTTGGTAATCTCAACAATTTCTCCAACAATCTCTCAAAAATTTTCCCAACAATCTGGACGCACTCACCGCAGTTGTAAAGGAGGTTCAGCTCTAGAGCATCACTAGGACTCATGTCAAGCCTTTGACCAATCACATCTTGGTATTTAGGGTCTATGGTAATAATTGTTGTGCCATTGCCATTGCCATTGCTGAATGCGTCCTTGCCGTAGTGCATCACTGACATGTAGTCATATGGGACTCCATGGGTGGTGCTTGAATCACTTCCAACTTTCTGGAAATTATACTCTGAACCTGGGTGACACAAAACATACTGCACTTACAAAACATTGTGATACTAAGAAGAATTTAACTCAGTATAATTCATTAGCCAAAATCTGAACACAGCTGACAACATTCAGCTTTTTAACTGCAACCACAATAGAGGTAAGAAAAAAAGCATTGCTATGAGAAATTTTTAATAATACATGCCTTTCAGCACACTCAAGGACACTGGTCATAATGTCCAATAGAGGTCAGTAATCTGCTTTTACGCTCTTGTAAATTTCGAAACCTACAACTATCGTAGAAATATTGGAAATATAGAGCAAAATTATTACAATAAAATCTGAGGACATGTCTGAAAAGAGTGCATAGACATCTACAGAGCTATAAGAAGTATTGAACCCCTTAGGGATTTCTTCAGTAAATTTTGCTTTTCTAACACTTTTCAGGTCTTGAGGATAATTTAAATGTATTATTATTATTATTATTATTATTATTATTATTATTATTATTTACGTCAAGAGTCTCTTTACTAAGTTAGCGTTTTTTCAGTAACACTTTATTTGATGGGGTGTGCATAAGACTGAAATGACACTGTCATAAACATGTCATAACACTTGTTATGAACATGAAGGAGTCTTCATGAATGTTTATGACTGTTGTCCTGAAGTGTCATTCAATAATAATGACACTTTTAAAGTAAAATTGCATCAAAACTTCTGTTAAAAGACCATCAAAATTGTCAACATTGCATTAAAAGTGTCATTATTTACCAAATAATACAAAGTTGACCCTTTTGATGGACTTTTAATACATAAATATCCCAACTTCACAAGATGTGGCTTTAACTTAACAGAGCTCTGTGGTTCCCCCTATTCGTCTGAAATTCCTCATATTGAGGTCATCAAACCAAAGTTCAGATCTACCATAACTGAGTGACACCTGCTGGCCTCAGGTTCTTTGTGTCATGAGGTAGATCTCAGCCGGCTGGTGACAGAAAAAGTAGATCTTTGTGTCAAAAAGCTTGGGCATCCCTTTTCTAGATTATAACGCCCTTTGTTGGGAATGACTCTATGTTGGGCATCAATTGGTTAGCTGTGATGTCATCAAAAGCAAATACAAACTCTATAGAGACACATGATATCTTTTCAGCCTTGAAAAATAATACTCAGGCTTTGAAATATCGACATCTATACTCTTATATGACACAAAATCTTTGTATTTTGAGTAAAGGTTTTCACACACATATACATGGATTGACTAATTGTACTTATTTCCAGGAAGAAAGCTTTTCTGATAATCTGCTCTCTTGATAACCAAATATTTTGTACAAGATTCAATCTACTGTCAATGAGATAAAGACAAAAAGAGTCTTTCCAAGACAACTTGTTCTTACAGGAAATTCTTTGCTTTGTGAGGTAAAAAGAATTGTTTGTCAAATTTCTGCTTTTTGCAAGTTATATTTTTTCATATTATGGAATTTATTTCAAAAACATCTTTGTGTGCAACCGTGTTCTTATACATGAATGACAGTTGGCACTCATGTCACTATATGATGGTTCTTTTCTGAAGCTGAGCAGAATTTTTAATTCTTGAATACACCTTGACAGGTTCTCTCACTTTACTAAATACTGCACTTGTTCAACATTAGAAATACACATTTATTCACTGGAAAATTAACTTTTGGTTGATATACTTTATACCTATTACCTTTAGAAAAGAAAAGACAAAGCTATAATTAAAATGATTTTGTTCACGTAAAATTAATCTTATATCAGTTCTACCTGTTTGGATGTTGGCGAATACAATCCGTACATAATCATCTCTATCATATCTAGACTGTTCATGGTAGAAGCCAAGAGCATGAAGAAGCTCATGTTCAACAATGGCAATGTAGTCACAGCCTGCACCAATAGAGAGGTCCTGTCCGTTGGCGACTACTCGACCAATATATGACCAACATCTAGAATAGAAAAAAACGCCAATAAGACATATGTGCATCAAAATCTTTAAAAACAGGACAACTGTGAAAGTGATTTCTGTTGTGATAATTACATTATACATTGTTTATACACTAATCACTCAAATCAAAAAGACCATGTCATACTGTCACCATGTCGTGACATGAAAAAAATCAAGCTCCTCTGCCCCTCCCAACCCCCCAGCATACATACACATAACTGCATAACAAGGGTTTTCTAATCAGCAAATATTGTTCAAAGTAAGAAAAGAAGAGAACAGGGAACCTACCCGTCCACTTTTTTGATGTTGATGTAATAATCTTCTGAGTCCCTGGGTTTGAAATCGATGCATGTTTTCACTCTGAACTGGTCAAAGGCTGACATGATGACTCCTTTAGCTCTCAAGTCTTTCAGTTCAAAGTCAATTTCAAAGCAGTGAAATAGAGAACAAATGGCATAACATTACTTTTGCTTATTGTTCTTAGAATCAAATGACAATAATATTCACTAAAAAAAACAAAAACAAAAATATTTTCATTCCAATCATTTGCCCTTGCTGTTTTCCACTGGCACAAATTACTTGACAAAGGATTTCTTTGTATTGATATTTACTGAGCTGCAGACCCAGTTTCAACAGTGAACATTTACGCTACAAGAACTTCCTCGAACAATACATCCACTAAAATACCGCATCCCAAAAATTTGGTTCAAATAAATTTCTTTTATGAAAGAAAGAAAAATACCCAGGCCTTTATCCAAGACGTAGGGAACTGGGGATGTCCATTGCTGGTTTCCAGGTAGAATGCTGCTCCTTTGAATGTTTGGAGGCTGAACAAGTTGGGCATGAGACGGACAAATAAGACAAAACACACACACACAAAAATGAACTTAGAACTGCGCCGTGATCATTGGCTTGTGGCACTAAACTTACCTTACGAATGTCATCAAGTGTTAAATCTAAGATGAGGGCATAAAGTTAAAAGTTTTAAAAATAAATCAATTTCTCAAAGATCTTTTTTTAAAAAAACATTGAAATGTAAGTTTACCTTGTGTGTTGTTTTCACTGACATCTACAAATCACACAATGTTCTTGTTTATAAGTTCACATTAGGTCATACAAATGATTAAATGTATCAAGATATAAAAAATAAATGTATATAACTTACCAATTACCTCTATCTTTACCTAGATTAAAACAATGGAATAAAGATGAACATAAAACAACACAATTAACATACAATGGTGGTAAAAAAAAAAAATAAAAAAAAAAGCATTCTTCCTTCAAACATGAGATATTTACATGTTTTGGGGGCTTTTATTATTTTTTGTATGCATTTTCATTTTGATTTTATTTGTTCAATAAACAATGTGATGAAATCTGTGTTTTGTTTTTGACCAAGAAAAATCAGGATTATGACGGGATTTAAAAACAAGATTTATAGTTAATCTATAAAAGAAATATTTGGCTTAGCCATCGTTAAATTTTATAAAAGCTGGCTGATTATTAAAGGCCAAAGAAGATACATGTTGGCCCTAAACCAAAAATCTATTCCAAAGTATTTTGGAACAATATGATGCCAGAAAAAAAACCAGTAGGACAAAACAAATGCTGAAAATATTAATGTTAGCATGTCTGACAAAAAATAAAAATACTTTTTTTACATTATGTGAAAAGGTTGCAAACATTTTTGCTTAATATTTTATAACAACAACTATGACAAAAAAATAAGTAAATACTTACCGTAGGGAGGGAGAGTGCTGATGAAACTGCCAAGTTCACCAAAAGAAAAAAGTAGCTTTTTAGTCTCATGGTAGGTCCTGGAATAAAAGTTCAACAAGAGATTTATTGAATAAATATCAAATGAATTAAAAAAAAAGTTTCAACCAATAAAGTCAATGGATTTAGTTCCGTTCATCTGAATTCAAAGTCACTCGTCTTGTACCTATCCTGAAGGAGTCAACCACTCTAACGTCCGTCTTCATTCTGACTAAGATCCTAAACAAACAGAGGGTTTTCAAGACAAACAAGTAGAGTCATTTTTAGACAATCAGTTAATCAAAACAGTTCTTTTTTGAGGTATGTCAGATATGAAGGCAAATGCCTTCATATCTGACATGAAGGCATTGGCCTTCAAAATCACACCTTTGATAAAAATCAAGGTGTGTCTTTGGGTTTCTTCCTCTTGTGGTCAAGAACACACCAACTAAGCAAGTGTTTAAGTTCAAGCAGCTTGATTTAAAACTGTCTGACAACTTTCATGGTGTAATAATTATAGAACTGAACAGACTGATTGGTTGTTACTTCATTACCTCATACAATAAAATGTGTTGTTTAGAGAACAAAACAAACAAGTTAGAGCTCTGCATTTACTGTCAGCATTTAGTTCCATGTTCTTTAGCTCTGTAAACCCCCTGAAAACATGAAATGTGCAGAAACTATTGGTTCATTGAAATCAGGACTTAAAACAATTTTTCTAAAGACAAATGCTTTAAACTGTCTTGTTTTTTATATCTCTTACTTTTATAAGTAGTTTTTATTTGGATGCTTTGTTGCTTTCTTTTTTTGCATATAAATAAACTTGTTTTATCTTGCTTACACTTTCCTTGGTTTCTCTTTGTCCCTGTATTAGACAAGTAGAACAACCCAGATTAGGAAAAATAAACACATTTAAAAATATATATATAGTTTCTTGGAGTTGATGCAGTAAGTCACTAAGTGTACCAAAACCACAAACAACATCTGTTTTGTTTTAAAATTTTAAAATGTTTTAAAACAACATCTGTTTTGGGCAGAGCTCCATGTCACTGCACAGCTTTGCTTTGCAAATGTTTTGCCATTTAGTCAACATGACAGGACATTTTACAAAATCAACACTGATTAAAGTCATTTAGCATCGGTCATTAAACTGATTCTTTCCATGAGCTGCATAAACACATACATAATCAGCTTTTGGTCAGCCACTCGACTGATCTTTAAACTTTTTAAGGCTTTGGTCAGTGATCAAACACTTTACTTCCATTTCCTCATTTTATGCTAAGTTTAAAGGCACCCTATTCATTTAATCAATAAAATTTATTTAATACAATAAACTCACAAATATGATCAAGATTCTGTTCCACTGGGGACTGATGTTACATTTAACAAACATTAAGCAAAAGCAATATTTGAAAAGAAGAAAAGACTAATCCTGGCCCTTCTGGTCAGAATCCTACACTCAAAATATTGTTTTTATTGATTTATGAAAGAATTATACTAAGTAGTTCTCCAAGTCTCTACAAAATTTTTTGCACTCCTGGTTTCAAATTTCAAAGCTCAGCAGATAAAGATTAGTTGGTACATCTTTGACCTTGAGCCAGACGCAGAAGCAGAAGTGGAGTTTTTTCCAGTGTGAGATGCATAGTGCAGACAGTTTCACCAGAAACTATCTGCACTATGGTCAAAAACCTCTTTGAATAAAAAGTTCAAAGTGTGACGTTTAGAGATAGAAAGGAAAGATTTCTGTCAGTATATTATGTAAGAAACGGACTATTCTGTCAACACCTCTAAATCTGATCCTGATAGCTAAACGTCTGCTTCATCCAATTTCTATGTCTGCTTCATCCAATTTCTGTCATTGGTTATCAAAATCATGTGATTTTGATAACCTAAATGAACTGACTGTGCATTGTGTACTTTAACAAGGATGAAAAATGACACTCTGTCTTATTTTAGCCTGTGAAACTGATACATGGATTGTTCCACTATGAGATCTTTCTTTAAATCAAATACAACTAATGTAAAGTACACCTGATAAGCTTGGAGGTTACCATTTCATATTTTTTGTTCTTAATAGTTTTTGTACACTTATTATTGTCACTGAAATTGGATAACGTCTCCATCAGCTGACTGAAAAGGCAGTATAAATGGTTTCCAGCTTGTCAGAAGGCTTTGGAGAAGCTGAAGGCTTTTATCTACTCCACTCTTAACTTAGATTAGATGCCAGTAATGTAGGTATGGATGCGGTTTTGTCTCAAAAGTGTGATGTTCTCAACCATGTTGCGACACAGGGAAGTAGAAGCTTAAAAAACAAGAAATAAAATGTGTGAAAACAAAAAAATCTGTATGTCTTGACTTTTACTGAATGTTTTCAACACAATTTGTTGGTGAATTATTATTATTACTCACAAACATGAGTCAATTTGCAAAGTGAGTGGAGCAGTTGTCTAGTTTCCCTTTTAAAATTGTGCAAAGTCCAGGTAAAGCAGATGACAAAGCAGAAGATCAGTTAAGACAATCTACTTTTGGTAATGATGTTTTGACCTCCATATGTGTGCGCTGTGCAGAAATCACAATGGGAAAAAAAACAAACAAAAAAAACCCAGTGATAATATAATAAATAGAGCAGGGACAGACAGAAGATCCTGAAATGCATCAGCTACTGTATTTAAATAAGAGAGGCGCTGTTTTATCTGTTAATTCCTCTCTGAAGCGCTTTTCACTTCCTGTTTAGTGCTGATAACCCCCCACGGAAAACCCAGATGAGCCCTCCAGGGTTCAGAAACTTCACTGTCGAATTCCTGTTCAGCAGCTACAAGATAGAGTAAAGGGATAATATGTTTAGTTCATTTTGGAATAAGTCTGTAACAAGTTGTTAATACTTTCCACATACTCTCTATGGACAGTGCAGTATAAAGTTACTGTATCTCTCTTTGCCCATGAACTTGGTTGAACTTGGTTGTCACATGCATGCAGGTAACACCTGACTGTGGATGACACAGTGATGAATGATTTCCAGTTTTCCTTCCAGGTTCATATGATATCCTCATTCTTTGTCTTGACTGTGTCTCAGTACATCTGCCTGATCTAGTCTTTCTCAGAAGTTGCTTGTCACCTTTTTATTTGCCATGTTCCTGGTTACTTGCTAAGAACAAAGCAAGATTTAAATAGAATGAAAGTTTTTGTTTTGCTTTTGGGGTTTGTTATAACAAAAGTTATTTACATTTTCTTTTTGAGAAAAGACTTTTTAAAACCAGCACAAGTTTACTAGATTTCATTTGCCAAAATTCCAAAACATGTAAAATAATTTCAAATTTTTTGCTAGTGTAAATATGTAATTTATTAAAAGATGATTGTTCAGTAAAAAGTTGTAGTTTAATTATACCTGTCAAATTGTACTTTACTTACAAAAAATATTTAGTATGTTTCACATCAAATGAATTAAGTGTACTCTCTTCAGACCAATTATTTTAGCTATTTATGAAGAAAAACATCTGTAAAACAAGCTGTTTTATCACATCACTAAATGATTCTATTATTTGTTTTTGACCATAGAATCCTCACAGTTTTTATAAAATTATTTTAACCTTTTCCCAGATAAACAGAGAAACACAGACAGTTCATTGTTTTTTGCTTGGTGAACCTAAATAGACCGGAAAGACAAGTGCCTGTTGTTCATTCCATGGTTGTTGGTTGTGCGTCTCTATCTGCATTGTCACGCAGCTGTGACAGTGCTTGTGAAGATCAATCATAACATGGTCGGTCAATCTCCCTTTCAGCCCTACCTGAAACAGAGTTTTTGTTCCAAACAGATTTTATTGTTTGAGCTTCACTTATTAGTATTTGTGCCTATGTAGAATCTTCACTGTTTGTTGTGTTCTTAGATTTATACAACTTGTCCTTGTGTTAATGAAAGTGGGGTTTGTTGAGCATCTTTCACACATTTCCATACAAAAGAACATCTTTAAACTGCCTTCAACAATTTATAAATCACCTATTAAGGCATGCCACTGTTGCAAAACGGTGGGATCTGTAGGGATGTGTTTCTTCTGAATGAAGAAGGAAAACAGGTCAGAATCGAATAAGTCTTCAGCTACACACAGGTCAATCCTAGAGGTTGGAAAAGACTCGAGTCTTGAGTAGAGGTTCACCTTCCAGCAGCAAAATACCTGTATCTTTCTGACATTTCTGTCTGTAGATGTGCAAGGTTTTTTGAGACATACTCCAAATGACATGCAGCTTTCATACAGGAAAGAGGTGTCTCAAGGTGTTGCCTCACGGAGGCCTAAAAACAAATGCAAAGCACACCTTCTGATTTTTATTTGTAACAAAAATAAACCTATCAACCATTCCTTTTTCCAACAAAATTACTCTACATGCTACTTTGTGTCAGTGAGGCACAAAAGGTCTAAATAAAATGCATAAAAGTTTGCAATTTTAACATGATAAATATGTGAAGAAGTTCAGGGTGTATGAATACTTAAGCAAGGATACATAACCTCACAAGAGGAATCAAAGTCAGCAGGGTTGGTAGAGTCCTAAGCATAAACTAATATTAGACATCTTTTATTTTTAAGGGTAAAATCTATTAACAGCATGTGACACATGCCTAAAAACACACATCTGTTATCTACATCAGTGGTTCCCAACCCTGGTCCTCAAACCATGATTAGGTGTCTTCTTTTTGCCACACTCCTGAATTACATAACTGTGCAATAAATAGCAGAAGAGGTCATGCAATCAGTAGATTCAGGTGTGCTGGAACAGACACGCATCTAAAACATGTAGGAAAGGGGGCCTGACGACCAGGGTTGGGAACTACTGGTCTAAATTACAGTAAAAACAAAAAGTCTCAGGCCTTCTGTCGTTGCTTCAGTAAAACGTAAAGCTGCAATACAGATGCAACTTTATATATGCCATTACAGAGTTGTCTCTACCTCTCTTGGCAGCTTTAAAAGGGTCACTCAATGCAACTGCGTTATTAAGTGAAGAGCTGAAAACTGAAATACAAAAATAGGACAGGCATTGAAAAGGACTTTGATTTAGTTTAATATGCTAATTAAAGTTGGTTTAATACAGTTGAAGTTTTGTTCAGGCCCCATTACTGTTGGGTTAGATCTACCTACCTGACCTCTGATGTAAATAACAGCAGTGTTTTTTCCTGCAACTAAAACATTGACTGAGTTTTAAACACAGCTCAAGAGTCATTTTGAGCTTTTTGCTTCAAGTCTTTCTTTACCTGTCAAGAAAGAATAAATAATATTATCAGAAAAGGTACATTGTAACTGTAGTTCATTCAAAATATGTGCAATACCAATGTTTATGTAAAAAAAAAACACCAAAGATGTTTGTAAACTTATGAATTTGTTCTTTTTTTCAAGTTCGTCCACAAATAGTCATGGCAAATCAATAAAAAGTCTGAATTCCTAAAAAGCCATAATAATTTCTTCTAAAGTGCATTATTGGCATATTTACTTTTGCATAAGAAGTTGTTTCAGTTCTGACCTCAAAAGTGGATGCATGCAACTGCAAACTGAGGGAGGGAAGATAAAAGATTTCCATCTCAATGTTATGTTTATCTGCACATGAGTAGCATTCATACTCTTTTAAAATGTCCCTTTGTCACGCAACAATCACAACTGTCAAAACATTTTATGAAAATATTTTGTGATAGATCAACACAAAGTAGAACATACTTTTGAAGTGGACAGAAAGGTTTCATTTGTTTCCAAGTAGAAATAAAAATATTGCAGATCTATTGATCTTTCTGTGAAGAGTCACCTTTCAGGTACGTCTTTCAGGATGCATCTCAACTGGTCCAGGCTGTGGACAGGCTTTTTCTGTCCATTTTTCTGTCCATTTTACAATCATGCCCTACTGTTTTGGTGTAACACTTTAAATCCTAATAAAAGATACTGGATTCTTTGATTTTTAACATGGCCAAATGTGAGTTTTCAAAAGAATAACACAGTTATTTAGTAAATTACCATACAGATACTACAAAAACAAATTCCACCAACTGGATAATGTACAACCTCAATAAGACAAAATAACCAGTTGCAAATTGTTTTGTTTACTTAAGTATTTGTTCAATCTATTTTGTGGCTGAACTGTTTTCTCATTTGACTGAGTTAGACTCCCTTTCTCTTGTAAAACCATTACAGTCACCACAACAACTCATTTTAATTAGACAAACAAAGATGACAGACACTGTGTACTTTTCTTAACAATGGGATTAGATTCTAAAACAATGTTAATCCTCTGTAATCTTCGTCCATGCAGTTCAACCACACCGAATGCTGCAAGCACTGTCCGGAAGCTCAGCAGATAAAGATTAGTTGTGATAAAATGTGTTGACAGTAACTGTCAAATGACGGGTCTCTTTATGAGCAGTAAGGCTGTTGTTTGCTTTTATTACAGTAGCTGGGCAACTGTTTGGATTGTTCCCATACCAGCAAATAACCTTGCTGCTTCTCACATGAGCTCATTTACAGTGATGGAAAAAGTGAACTCCCCATGTGGGTTAGGATTAGGGTTGTGTAGTTTGCTACTTTTAATTATTATTTTTTGGGGGGGATTAACTCAATTGTTCTAAAACTTTCAATTTTGCTCTGTCTTTGTTTGATAAATTAACACTTGATTGTCTGCTTTTTGAATACATGACTCCAGACTTAACTAAATATAATAACCAAGTAAATGAAATGTGTTCATTAAGCCCTTGAAATGACAGAGGATGTATTTTCTTCTTGGCTTGAGTTAAATTAATCTTTTGTGGCATCACAAAGATTTTTAATGTTCCACAGCATGAGGAGAAGGTTGGACAGGTTCTACAGGAATAGCTCAGTGAATTAGATTATTTAAAAAGGTAGTGTCATTCAGTAATTTATTTATAATGAAACTGTTTTCTAGATTCATTTCACACAGTCAAATGTTCACTTTGATTATTATGGCTTACAGATAATTAAAATCCAACAAATGAGCCAAATGAAAAGCTTCCTCTTCATAGTATAAACAATAATACTTGGTCAAGACTCCTTTTGCATGCTTTACCATATCAACAAAGTCACTAAAATAAATTCAAATTTTGACAATGTAGTAATATACTGAGAAACGCTTGTATAAGTAAAAGTTTGAGGGTAATTGAACTGATCAATGACTGCAAGAAGTTATGGATCAAATCTTCATGCGTCTGCAAGAAAATCTGTGGGGTCAAAAGGGCTTTGGACAAAAAGTCTAAAACTTTTGCAAGGTAGAGTGTCTACGTTTACCAAAGTGATGTAAGATCCTGATATAAAAAGTAAAGGTAGTTCAGCAAAATCTTAGTTTAAATGAGTCCAAACTTATGCAGCTTAGCAGGACTTGGTTGTTGCAGCTTTTAAACATATTTTCAATCTTAGAGGCTAGTTTGGAGGTAAACAGCATACATGTGAAATTAGAGGTGGAAAAATGTTTTCAATTATTTGAAATGGTCTCCTTTGTTTGTTTTAGCAATGGGTGGACACACAGCACTGCTTCCTTAGAGAGATTATACAATCCAGAGATGACATCCCTGGAAGTCTGTGTTCCCTTTATTTTTACTTCATTTTTAGATGGAACGTTCTGTTTTGAGTTTCCAGTTTTATTCTGTCTGATCAAAGAAATCAATTCATACTCCACAACATCTGACATTCACATTTTTAGCCAGTGTTTGGTGCTTGCAGTCTCTGTACAGAAGAGGCCAGTAGAGGTACTGCACATCTCAGCTCTGGCTGCTTCCCTATTGAATCGGTTTTACGACCGATTCAATATATTATGCAAGCAGGTAAAACGTCTTTTATGGAAATTGATTACCTACATTACGGGTGTAATAAACCATTAAAGAGGTGACTGAGACAATAAAATAAATGTGATTGATTGGATTCATGAATGAGAGCACACTCTGAGGTGAGGTCAGGTTCTTTCAATTTTGTTGATTCCCTTTAAACTATTTGTTTGTATTTCTACAAATTTTCCATGTTAAAATGTTTCAGCTCTGTAATGTAATAAATTAAAATTACCATTTTATTTCTCATTACTGGTCAGCATTGCAATATGTGCTACTGTAACACATTTATAGATTTCTGAAAATAATGTGAATATGTAAAATGAGAGATGATAACCACTATCCTGTGACTTTGGTTTTGATTGCAAGGCTTTCATCCAATAATCATCCAATAACATCCATATGGCACAGCGGGTCATGGGTTTGAAGATGACTATCTTTTAAATCAGGCCTTAGAGCCACAAATATGACATCAGGTTGAGAGTGCAACAGTACTATTCTGACAAATTTGTTAACAATTGAACTTAATCTACTTAATTGTAACTTCAGATTAAAGTTACAAATAATTAGGTTAAGCTGCTCTGCCACAATTTCAACACGGGGTGGCAGTGTAACACCTTCTATCGATTTGAGAGGTCCCCCGTTAATCATGGGAATCCAGTTCTGCAGTCAAATGCTAAGTTAAACTGTAGAATCAGTCTCAATTGTTGAATAAATATAGTACAATATAACAGGAAAAAGTGCCTCAAATAGCAAAACCAAATAAGAACTTGTTGGGCTGGTTCATGAATAAACAGAAAATAGAACTTTGCCCTGCGACAGACTGGTGACCTGTCCAGGGTGTACCCCGCCTCTCACCTGGAACGTAGCTGGAGATAGGCACCAGCACCCCTCCCGACCCCATTAAGGGACAAGGGTGAACAGAAAATGGATGGATGGATAGAACTTTAAGTTCTATTTTCATTTTCATTTTATTCATTTTGAGTTCATAAATCTACAAAAGCAACCTTAGCAATAAACACAGGTACTTGGGTGGTATGTCAAATGTTGAGAAACCAAGAGAAAGTTTTGACAGCCATCCCACACATAGACTGACTAAGTGTGAGGTAGTACGACGGGGGTCGGCAACACACGACTCAAGAGCTGCATGCGGCTCTTTAGCGCTGGCCTATTGGCTCCCTGATGCCCCGTCTCCAGACGAGTTTAACAGGGGGGGAGCATCGGTTTATTTTGGGGGGGGCAAAATCAATCTACATAGTAATAATAGTATTACTCAAGTGGTACTGTGCAGCAAAACTACTCTTATAAGTACCAGGTTACTCAAGTGAATGTAAGAAGTACTACCCACTTTTGAACATAGACAGCAACATCAGTAGCCTGTACTTGTTAACAAGCTTAATGTGCTGTATTGGTATTAGCTAGCCATCATTTAGCTAACATTGCCTGCATCCAACAGCATTACTCAACTCAGTCGGCTGGTTTGGGGGGAAAACTGTGCAAAGTTATTTGCCTGTTGCTAGTATCCTGCCATAATTCTATCACAAATCTGTGCACAGGTGTAAACCCAGTGCGAGCGTCTTGGTGTTCATGTTGCCTGTAAAGGTGGCTCGGAAAAACAGGTTGCAATGTGTTAACAACGGATTAACCAGTTTTAACTGCTGAAAAGTCATTTTTAGTCAGTTTGATAGTAGGCTAATATAGCTGATATAGACACTTAAAGCCTGTGTTGCCTTCATTATAAGCCTTATATAAGGCTTTAAATTTTGTTGCGGCTCTAGACAGATTTGTATTTTGTTTTTTTGGTCCAAAATGGCTCTTTCAACATTTTTGGTTGCTGACCCAACATTTGCTGACCCAAATGTTGGGTCAGCAACATTTGGGTGTTGCAACATTTGGGTCAGCAACACATAGACTGACTAAGTGGAGAAAAGTGAGATTTACAGAACCATAACAAAACTACCTAATGCAAAGTACTCTTGCTACACAGTTATCAAGGGAAATAAAGATACTAACATCAACTGGCTTTAGAGTCTCAATGCTGATCAGAGCCACAGAAATTACAACATTTGGAATGATTGTTTCCAAAATTTTATCCTTTTGAATTAGTTTGTATTGCAAGCAGTTATTTAAAACTATGGTGAATAACGAGTGGCCTGTGTGTTGGAGAGTGCTTTTAAATCCCTGCGTATGGTGCCAGTTTGTTAAGTCTCCGAGCTGCTACACTCAGTTGGCATTTCTCTAGACTTCCTCATCACTGTATAAATCTCAAGTTACTTTTGCCTTGTTGGTCATTGGTTTATGCAGATACATCACCTTTTGGTGATTTTCATCTGCATTCTCTGCTGTGCTTATTTTTTGTCTTTGATGCTTTTATACAGATTTCTTGATTTTGGTAAAGAAAGTCATCATAGCTACAAGCCTGACCACAACTGAAAGAAAAAATCTTTAGAATTGATGATATATGTCTTTTAAACCTCAATTACTATTATCCTCTTTTTAGTGTCCATCTTTTCAAATGTTTTTTCTTTAAATTGGCTTTCTCTTTTTAAGGAAATCCACAGCAAAGGTGACGTGGCATATAAAATTGGATTCCCCTTTTTTGTCATCCTGTTTGTTGGTACATTTTGTATCAAAAACAGCATTTGTCTAATTCTAACATTTCTTTCAAATTATCATTTCATACCTGATTTTACTCTCCTTTGTGTAATCTCTTGTAAATTGTCATTAATGCTTCATAAATGTGAAATGGTAATATGTGCACAGCTGAGTTTCTGTTGTCAATTTTTCAGGTTTTATTATTTGCTTGTAAGTCTGGTAAGCCAGACAAAGGGGGAAATGTTTGAGGGTCTGTTACAAACCACTGATCTACAACCCTTTCTGGTCTTTAATGGCACTGGATCACTTTAAAACTGGAACTAATTCACAAGTAATGTCTTCTTACCACCATCAAAACAAAACCAAGTTTCTTATTTGCGTGTCGCTTCATGTTCTAGAAAACTCACATGATGCCCCAGATTCTTTAACTACTTATTGTACCAACAGCTGCCTTTACTGTGGCCATTAGGACCAAGTTCTTAATGCCTCACATTGACTGATAAGGCAGCACGAACAGCTCTAATCAGCAATAAAACAGGCTGGAACATGAAAATGGAAGATAAGATTTGCCTTTGCAAAGCCTCACAGGGTTTCAGTTAGCTTCTTGCTTCTTAGAATTTCCCTGGAGCTAACATTTTCGGATAATTACACAGTTTACAAAGATAACAAAAACACAAACTTTATCTTTACCTTATACAAATTAGTGTGTTTGGTTAAAATGTGTGGAATCAAGTATTACAGCTTTTTGTGTGAAAATATGTAAAAAAAAAAAAAAAAAAAAAAAAATGCGTAAAACTTTCTGTCAAAACTGTTAAGACAGCATTTCAACAACATTGTGAAATATATTTTGTAATATGTTTTTTGATGCTGTTGGAGAACAAACGTGTTGTGTGTGCATCCATGTTTGCTCTATCATTGCTGGACTCTAACCTTCCACGTTGGATCCTGGCACTGTCAGCATGGAGGTGACTGGGTGGACTAAAAGGAGAAAAGGGTAGATTGCACAATCTAAAGCAGCATCGAAACAAGCATGTAATATGAAAGTTAGGCATGTATTTTTACCAAAATATTTTATGTGAAGACATCTGCTTATCTTACTTTCTCCCACAATCGTGTTGGTCCATCATGTCTTTTTGAGTAAGATTGTTTAGTGATACCACACTAAAGCTTTCATGGAAAGAACAATAGCGAGCCTGTGGAGAAACTCCAAGGCGAAACTGTAATACAAGCCAAAACATGTTGAGGCAAATAGTGTAAAGTCAAAATACTTATTGCCTCTTGGGAAAAACACAGCATGTCTTTGTGGTAGCTAATGAGAGGTGTGTGATTTATGGAAGAGCAAATATCTTCCCATTACAGTCTCTTACAGAATTGCATTTATACAAAGATGGACAAAGTTCAGACATTTCTATGTAGTATTTTTATTTTAGATAACTTAAAGTAATTACAAAAATGCTCACAGTTTTTTTTCCACAACACATAATAAACAGCATATATATATATACATGTGGACAAGTGCAGGGTCTTGCTTGTTGTTTCAGTACTCAGCAATAAATATAACATGGATATTCAGACAGTTTGGTTTCATTTACAGTACAACATTGGTATCTCATTGTTCATCCTCCATATGGTTGGTGGTGGAACGCTTTTTCAGGATTGTGTTAAACTGTATCTGCAGAGGCTGAAGATGACTTAGTTGGCTTCGACGAATGACTGGTAGAGAGACATGAGCTGAGAATGGAGGTCCTGAGCATAGGGGTCCAGTTTCTCTCTCAGGTCCTCAGCATAGGGAGCCACAATTTGCTTCATCAGACTGGCTCTCTGGGTCAGCTCTACCTGGACCTTCTCGGTCACGGGGGCTACGCTTTTCTGGAACGCTTCCAGGTGCCGGTCAACCTTCTGCTTCAAGTCATCTGTGTAGGGCCCCAGGTGAGCCTGCAGGTCCTTCACGCTCTGCTCCAGGTTGGTCTTCAGCTCTTCACTCTTTTGAATCAAGGTGGACCTTAGTGCCTCGGAGTCCAGCGAGTCTGCGTAGGGGGCCAGCTCCTGCTTGAGCTGCTCAACCCTCTGCTGGATCTGGGCCTTCATGTTCTCTGTGTAGGGCTCCAGTTTGCCTCTGACGGAGCTGAGCTCTTGGGCCAGTACACTTTTCAGCATGTCAGCCTCTGTGGTGATCTTGTTCATCAGGTCTTCAGCTGCAGGGGAAAGCTGCTCCTGGAGGGTCACAGCATACTTGCTGGCTAAGTCAGCACTCTCTGTCAAGCGGGCACTAGATGACCAAAACAAAACAAAATGACTGTCAGGACATCTACGATTGTGTAACATGCTGCAGAATATAAGCCTCCCCCCTCCAATTCTCCCTCACGCAACTTACTTAAGTTCCTGTCCAATTGGTGAGCTCCTAATCATCTCCAGAGTATCATCAGCTGTTTGTGTGGCCTTGGCAATGTAGTCCCAGAATGCATCAGTCAACACTTCTAACTTTGGCTTTGGAGCATCAGCGTAGAAGAGGTTGGCATTGCAGCCTTCCAAAATAAAGATGTCAATAAAGGTTATTTTCAGACCTGATTTATTTTATTACTATTTATTTATTTGTTGTTATTATTATCAGTCCTTGTTAATTTTATTATTACTCTATGAATTTTTGCATTTAAATGAGAGCATCTTACCAGAGAGCACTGCAGCGATTAGCATCACAAACAACTTCATGACTGCAACCTGCTGAAAGACATTAACGTTTAATAAGCAATTCCTACTAATAAGGCTACATCAACACTTTTAGATTTTGCTGTAAATATGTAGTCTGAAGCGCAGTGCTTGTCTCACCTGCTTTGGGGCGTGTGTATCTTTCAGGGCTTAGCGTGTTAGTAACTCTGTCTCAGTGTTGCTTCCGTGTATATATACAGAAGTCAGATGACTTGTAGTCAAGAGCCCAAAGTCCAGGAGTCCCTGCCATGCTGTCACAACAGCTCTTTTTTTCTATATCTGCTGTTTTTTAGATATATTTTCACTCACAGCTGAATGACAGAAAATATATACAGAAAAATCCACTTTGATATTCAATAGTGTCACTTCCTCCCTAAACTGTTTGTAGACAGCTTTAAAAGTGTGCAGCTTTTAAGGTGTCAACATAGTCCAGCACTACCAGTCACTAGATAGCTTAAGATAACCCTGCTAGACTTGTGGACTTTGTCTTCAGGTCAAGCTTCACGAATTAAGCGCTATCAAGGTGGAGCCACTTAAATTGTTTACTTCTTAATTTTAGCCACTTGAATTCATGGTGGATATTTTCTAAGTTTTAACTAAATAATATAGAATTTTATCTCATTTATTCAGGAGATACCTGTTGGACATTTCTATTTGGAATGCTTTTATGAGTTGACTACTAAAGGAGATATTTTTAAATGAGTGTGAGGGAAATACAAAGCAGTTCATGACAGCTTTATACCAAAAATATTTAGGTCAGTGTCCTGCTGGAACATAATGTTTCGCCCCAGTCTCATGTCTTCTGTAGCCTCTAGCAGATTTCCTTTCAGTCTATTTTCTCCTTTAGCTTTCGTTGACAACACTTTGTGATCTTACAAGGTGTTAGAAGAAAAATTTTACTTACTTACTCGTCAGCTCTATACAGCTTCTCTGTCCATGTTAGACAAAAAGCAAATTTTTGGTCTCACCTGACAAGAGTATTTCTTCCACATGTTAGCTGTGCATCCTACATAGCTTATTACAAACTTCAATCTGGACTTTTTTGGCTTTATTTCAACAATGACTCTCTTCTCTCCACAAATCTGAGAGCACAGATTTGTGGAGAGCACAGCTGATGATTGATTCTTCTAATTGTGTTTTAAATCAATGTATGGGTTTCTTGGCTGATCGCCATATTTTGGTTGGTTTGCAGCTGTGCCATTTTTTTTCCATTTTTGGATGACATCTTGAACTGTGCTATGGGATATAATAAACTCTCTGGATGCTGTTTTTGAGATAGAGTCAGAACGTACTTCCATTTGTGGAAAAGAAGTGGAGATAGTGGAGGAGTATAAATAACTTGTTTTTCACCTGGGCGAAGACTCAACAGTAGATGTGTTTCCATTGAGCAACTGGAATCAGAAAAATAAATTTGTTAATGGCAATTTTGAAAAAAAAAAAATAAATAAAATGTTTTCATAAAAAGGTGACTGTATCAAAATTAGTGTATTTTTCAAAACTTAAATGAAAACACTTTTTTTGCATCACACAGTGTGATCAACAACTGGTTGTTACTATGGGCAGAAGAGAGAAAGAAGACAACAGGAAGTGGCAGGAGGATGATGGCAATGCATATTTTTTAACGACTTATCTTGTGGACAAACGTATTCACGTGTGATTTTAATTGTGTTCCTTATTTAATGAAAACACCACAATTGCAAATTGTTATTTTCCAATCTTAGCAGAATATCGACAAAGTTTTGCGCACATTTGTAATGGAAACATCTTTTCTGTACAAGAAAGTACAGAAAAAACTCCTCAAAGAAGCTTCAATCCACTTCCTTTTGCTTCAAAATAATGTGCAACTTCTCATTGGTTTCTTGCATAAAACTCCAATGAAAGATAAAATGCACTCAAGTTTCTTGTCGCAATTTTACAACACATTAGAAAGTTCAAGGAATGGGTGTACTTTTCCTACTTTTGACACTATACATGGAGTAATATTGTTCTTTGAGTGAAAAAGATTGATAAATCAAGAAAACTCTAAAATGTGTTTATGAGAATTGACCTCTGACACATCTAACTGAAGCAGAAGCTACTTTGTCCCTCAGAGGCTGACGATGCCTGAATGTACTAACCTTTGGTCAGACAGATATGCAAGACTGCTGAACATTGGCATGACACAAAAGCAACAACTATTAATTACCCTGAAAGTTGTTGGCACAATAAAACGATTACAGAAAAATACTGTATGTCTACTTAAAGTTGGAATTCAGTGACAGTAATGTTGTGGATTCTGTCTGTAATAAAGAGCCGAAGGTTTTCAGATGAACATAAGGTCAAATAGGGTTAACACTATGGATTTAGTTTCACTGCTGTAGTCATGAAGCACAAACACATTTTTAGGCATTAACATAACAGTGTAATTTTGGTTTTACATTGATAATTTTCTCTTAAAGTGGTAATTGTACAGGATAAAACCAATACTTAAATGATATTTCTGGGTCAGAAGGGGCTTGTACTTGCTTGTTACATAGATTGTCTGCTACAAAATATCAGCAGGGAAAGAAGGGTGAGGCAAGGTGACAGCAAAGCACTACCTCTTGGACTTTGGGATCATTACTGTCCGAATTCACTATATAAGCTGCAGAGCTTCATCACTTCAGCACCAGCACAACTGAGCGGATTTACAGACACTCTTGTAAACTCAGGTAAGAAGAGGAAACGGAGGAAGCTCTTTTCATCTAAGCTTACTGAAGAAAATGCTTTTGTGACTTATTTTTTTTTTCTTGTTGTAGCTTCAAAGAGCCATGAAGGTCCTTGCTGTGCTCGTCCTGGCCGTTTTCACCGGTAAGTAAGCTGGGGGCAAATCAAAATGAAGCTTAAAGTCTTGTTAATGACTAAATTGTACCTTCAGACAGCTGCAGTAGTTTCAAGTTATCCTTCTATCCATCCAACAGGCTGCAATGCCAACCTCTTCTATGCTGACGCTCCCAAGCCACAGCTGGAAGTAATGACTGATGCTTTCTGGGACTATGTCAGCAAAGCCACCCAGACAGCTGATGACACCCTTCAGATGATCAGAAAGTCCCAGTTTGGCCAGGATATCAGGTATGACATACACCATCACATGAAGCAATGCTTTTATTTAGTTTTTGCAGAGTGTAAACTCACTGTCTCCTGTCGCTTTGTTCAGTACCCGTATCACCGACGGCGCTGAAGCAGCCAGCCAGTATGCAGTCACCCTGCAGGAGCAGCTCCCACCCAGAGCCCAGGAACTGATCACCAGAGTCACCCAAGAGGCAGAAGATCTGAGAGATCGCTTGAACACCGACCTGAACAACGCCCGGGAGAAGCTGGAGCCCTACACTGAGAACCTGAAGGTCCAGATCAGAGAGAGAGTGGAGCAGCTCAAGCAGGAGCTGGCCCCCTACACCGAGAGTTTGGATACTGAGACCCTGAGGACCACCGTCATCCAGAAAAGCGAGGAGCTGAAGGCTCAGCTGGAGCAGAGTGTGCAGGAGCTGCAGACTCAGTTGGGGCCCTACACCGACGACCTGAAGCAGAAGGTTGACCAGCACCTGGAAGACTTCAAGCAGAGAGTCGCTCCCGTGACCGAGAGAGTCCAGGATCAGCTCACACAGAGAGCCCAGCAGGTGAAGGAAATGGCTGCCCCATACGTAGATAACCTGAGGGAGAGGCTGGACCCCTATGCCCAGGACCTCCAGGCTCGTCTCACCTCCCTCTATGAATCCTATATTAAGACCAACTAAGTCAAACTCCAGCTGACTGAACCAAAAGAAACTGCATCAAATAAAACAGAATTTTCTCCCGGATGCCAGAGACATGGCAGTACAACTTTAATTTACCTGTTTGGAAAAGCTACAGTTGTTAGTTCATGTAACATTGTCAAAAAGCTGATACATAACAAATGCATGTTGGTCTGTGACCACAAGGTGTCTGCTCCCTAATTTATAAAAATAAAACAAAAGCAAAAGAAACTTGAGATCCTTGTGTATTTTTTTTTTATGAAATGGGTTGAAGTTTAAAATTTCTTTGTAATATTTTATTTTCCAGCCTTTTTTTTTAACAAAAAAGACAGAATATGTTTAAAGATTATAAAAAATAAACAAAATGAAAATAACAGCAACTGTTGCATTTATAAGCAAGCAAAGAAGAAATATTCTATAAAACTCATGCATAAAGGTGAGATTTTACAGGAATTGTCTAATTGTCATTATACCTTTTTTAAAGATCAGCTGCTAATGATTGGGGTCTTATGGGAAATAAAAGGTAAAAAAACTTTTATATTTAATTCTTACTTAATGATGTTTACTTAATTATTACGTTCCATTATAGGGAAGGGTTTTGAAAGAACATAGATGTGTGACGCATATCAGACTGTAGAGTGTCTTATTGCAGACAACTCTTCCTAATTACTAATAGTTTTCCTGCCAATATGAGCTGTGGATTAATGCTGCTCCTCCAAAGTTACCATGGTCCTTTTGCCAATACTTTTGCCACGCACTGTAGGTGCTGCAGTGGCAAAGAGTTGCGAGTTTCAGAGAGGTGTATTCGAAACAGACCATCTGAATGAATTTAGTAAAGTAGCTACAGATTTCATGCAAAATACTTTTTTTTTTATCAAAACCTTTTTTCTTATTAAAGAATCTGTAATTAAAGCAGGGCAAGGAGAACGAGGTCTTAGCATAAAATAAAGTGTTTTTAAAATTAAGTGTTCAGTTTAATTGTGAAATAAAACCTGCTTTAACACCTAAAAAATTTTTAAATTTTATAAAATAACAACACAGCTTGTCTTTAACACTAGACATCAATGATAAGTAAAGACATTAATGAAAACTGAGAAAGAATTGAGTAACATGCCTCTTCTATGTTCTACTTACAAAAGCTCCTCCCATCACCCTCCTCATGCCCTCGTACGACTCTTGTGGGTACTGTGGAGGGCATGTTCAAATTTGTTTTCACCTGCAAGTCTGGATGTTCATAAACACATCCTGATCCTTCCTTGTTTTTTTTTTGTTCTAAATCACTTCTCTTTTCATGCCTCCAAACCTTCAGCAAGATTACTCCCACGCTGACTTAGCCAGTGGCAAACAACATTCCTCTGTTCTGCCTCCAGCTGCTACAAAAGCTAAAAACACTTTTAACCCTCCACAGACTAAGCAAGAAATAAGACGATACATTTTAACCCAAATAACACTTGTTTGGAGACCCAGGTTATGGGGTTTTCACTTCAGCCAATTTTAGGCAGCACTGGCATTCCACATTAGTCTTTTTAAGATGCTCGTTTAGGTTGAAAACCTAACAAGGGGACACACAGTTGGGTTCGGGGTCACACACATTAATGTCACAAATGCATGGATACAGTAAGCATGTGGAAGAAAGTGCTTTGTTAAAATGAGAACAAAATCCATATTGTTTGTTGGAAATCTAACTGCAAAGCTTTGTGAACACACCAACCTTATGCAGCATCATGTTGTGTGAATGCTTTTCTCCAGCAGGGACAAGAAGCCGGTTAAAGTTGATGGGGAGACGGATGTAGCTAAATGGATAGCAAATAAATTCTTAGGCTACAGCAGATCAAAGCAGACAACTCTTCCTAATTACTAATAGTAGTAATTAGGAAGAGTTGTGTTTTAATGTCCCAATCAAAGTTCAGACCAGATCCAATCAAGAATGTTCTGCAAAGATTATAAATTAATGTTTACAGATGTTCATCTTCTAATTTGTCTTAACTTGACCTGTTTTGCAAAGAATGTGTAAAAAATTGTGTGCAAAGTTGGTAGATAGTCAAAGCCCAAAAGACTTGCTATAACTGCACTCCAAAAAAGTTTTTATTTCTAAAAATGTTAAAAAATCATAATTTTCCTTTTGTCTTATAATTATGTGCTATTTTGATTTGGTCTATCAAATAAGACAACAAGTAACATAAAGTTGCAGGTTTTAATGACATAAAATGAGAAAAAATTTAAGAGATATGAATTTGTTGCAAAAACAAAGAAATGGGGTTAGCTAAAGCACACAACTGTTTCCTTACTTTTCTTTTTTGATTAATTGAAACAAAGGATGCAAATCATTCCCACTGTTTATCCGTATATCTTTCAGGGAAGTACATATATATCTTAAAAGCGACTTTTTATAAATACCTTAGCACTAACTTAAAGATGCATATCCAAGTAAATGCAATTGTTCATACATTATATGGTGTTTCTCCACTTCTCTTGTTGATTACATATTCCTCCTGACATTAGCTGAGCTCAAAACAATGACAAACTCACCAGTTCCTAAGATTTGATTTCCTTCTACTCCCATCAGCTGATGCCTCTGAGTCAGAATCAGATGGTAAGAAGTCAGTTCATTTTAGTTCATTTTTGCCATATCAAACAAAGCAAACATATAAAGACTTTGACGATGTGTGCAGCTTTCTGTGCAGAAATCAAAACATGTTTATCTAAATTAAAGTGAACATGTTCTTCTAATTAACCTGTTATAACCTTACTGACACATCCATACAAGTTGCCTTTTGTTCAGTGATTACAATCCCATCAGCCAAAAACCACATTCATCGGGGTTACGTTCGTTCAGTGCTCTGCCTGCCGACCCCTGACATCAGACATTTGGTGTTTTCGTGGAGCAAAAGAAGAAGTATCTGCAGATTGGATGACTCTGTCAGATTTTCACTGTATTACCTCATATGTCTTCTTGAATCTGTCCCTTACACTTCCCTTTCTGTACTGCCTTTTGTCCTGAAACAAAAACTGAGCAGTCAACCCTGAATGATCTGCCTGAGTAAACTCTGACTTCTTTGTGTGTTGTGTGCTAGAGGTAGCACATTCCATCTACACAATACAGGCACCGCATTTATTTGATTTTTTGTGTTGAAGCAGGTTTTGACGATAAGAACTTTTCTCAGAAAACATTGTCTTTTTCTGGTGCTACTGTTACCACATTTAATGTGTTCCAAAGAGATTAAAAACAAGATTTTTCAATGCGTTCCCTTTCTGGAATAGGTTGGTTATCGTCATGATTTCTGTGTGACACAACTACTCATTCCAAACCCTCATTAATTACTATTGGGTTGGAACATTAGGATCAAAGGGCTATAGCTATGTTTGCTAAAGCCTTTTAGCTATGTTTGCTAAAGCTTAGAATAGAGTCAGGCAATTTATTACACTTAACCAATCACAGGATAGTTAAAGTGACGTCACTCAGTTATCAGACGCTCCTATTATCATGGCCTCGCATCAATTACCTGGACAACATTTTTAAACTTTGCTCCTATCTAAATTGGATGTCTGTGAAAATAACACTAAACAGAAACTTAAAAATCTCACAACAAAGCGGTCAAGTTCTAAAGGGCAAAGATGTTTAAACATGGCCACATAGGCAGTCTGGGTTCCACAGACCCAAAACAATTTATTGCTTCTCTGATTATGAAGTTATGACTGCAAAGCACCACAGATTAATTTGGTTTCTCTTTCAAACTGTTTTACAGATCACTTCAGCTATGCATTGAAGATTTAATTCTTGTTTATGGATTTTGAGTCTTTGCTTGCTCCACTTGTATCTGGCAGCAAAAGCAACAACAATGTTCTAAGGCTCTAATTAGACTCGTCTGACTGAAAGACCAACCATGTCTATAATCAAAGTAGCAAAACAGTCCATGACACATTTGTGCAGCAACACAAATATTTACTGCTTAGCAAGATGTAATAAGTACTTTCTGTAACCACAAACCTCTCTTTACTTTGCAATTTACTTTTCTCCTACACTCTTTGACGTAAAGCCGATTTCGTAGCATTTATTTTATTTCATGGCATCTACGCTTAATGTTCCCTTATTTTCCCATTTTAATCCTTTTTTTGTGCAGTGGGATTTCCATCCCACAGGCCTACACATGCACATCATGCCATCAGGACATCCTATTTGTTTGAGAATCACATATCTACTGTTGGAAACATGAGACTGGCATTAAAAGGGAGCCTTTTGTGATGGGGGTGGTTGTGTACTCTCTTTGTGGCGATAAATGCTAATGCAGGTAATTTGAATTAAAATGTGGATGTGAAAAGCTGCTTTACATCCTGATGTTAAACGATGCTTTTGGTTGAGAACTGATTTGTCATCTATCAGAGTAAGAAAACCCAGTTAACACAAACCTGCAACAACGAGCAGCAAAGAAAGTGTTCAGACTGACTTTCTGGGTAAAATGTAGAGACACACAAATATAAAAAATATAAATCATGTTTGTGCAAAACAAGAAAAAAACTGACTCTTAGATATTTTTTAAACTTAGATCGCTCTGTTTTTTCAGCTCATAAATACCAAAAAGGTGTAGCTTAGTCCTTATTTCAGCTTCTCATGTGTTTTACATTTCACATGACAATTACATTAGATTTATTTGACTGAATTATTCACTGCACAAATGCAGCTAATAACATTTCACTTCAGCTGTAAATATGTAAGTAATTATACACAAAGGTTTGTTTGCCGTTTGATTTACTACTCTTAGACAATGCATTTCAAATTTCTATTTCATTAGTCTAACTTGTGTTTATTCCTATTTTTCCAAAACACTCAATACAATAAAAAGGGCTGGCAATTTCTAGTCACAGCTTGGGAGATTTGCCCCCTGTATCCAGCACTGGTTGTGCCCCTGATTTCTAAACCTTTACAATCATTCGTGTTACATGTTACTGTAACAAAATAATCTACCTTCTGAGATTAATACAGTATCTCTCGATGTACTCTAATCTGATGAATTAACGTTTTGTCAATTTTATGAGGACAAAATGCGACGCAGAAAATTCTGGTGCAGAAAGAATGAATCATCCCGCTGCAGGTCTTAACTTTCACCTTGTTGCTTTCGCGTCAGAGCCACGAAGCGCGGTCAGCGCCTCTAACCAGCCTTGCAAACTGCTGAGAACTTTGGACGCAGTGTCGTTGGTGGCCCGTTGCGTGCTAGGACACGCGGATCTATGCAGACGAATCACCATCACGCCATGAATGCACGCGCGAGCGAGAGCGTGAGCAATCACTCACCCCATCAAACCCCCCTCCCATCCTCCTCCTCCTCCTCGTCCTCCTCCTCTCACCCCACCCGTTCCACGCGGAACAGCAGCGGCACCCTGGGACTATAAAAACCCTCCGCCACAACCCTGGGAGCACGAAGGAAGCTCAACCTCTCAGGTGAGTGATGCAAGGAAGAAATAAAGGAAAAAAAAAAAAAAAAAAAAACTTAAATGGGCTGTTTGCCTTGATCTGATTCTGAATTGTAGAATTTAGCTGCTGCTTTTTGCAATTTCTGAATATTTTTTGTTTATATTCCAGGTGTATCTTTCTGTTCAGCAACCATGCAGGCTGTAGCTCTGATCCTCGCTCTGGCAGTCATCACTGGTAGGTTTTGTGTTGCTTTGCCACATAACACATGATGCAACATTTTTTTTCTAATTATTAATGCTTTGTTTTTGTCCACTGTAGGCTGCAATGGCCGTGTTGTGCGACAGGCTGAGACCTCCATGACCCGCGTGGAGAACAGTGTGGAACGATTCCTGCAGTACATCATAGACCTGAACCAACAAGCCGACGGAGTCCTGGAGAACCTCAAAGTCCCTGAGCTCAGCAAGGAGTTGGAGTGAGTGATGTCTTCTGATTACATGTTCATCTCTGCCATTGGGACCATAGTATTCTGATGTTTGGTCTGATTTCTCCAGAACTCTCATCACTGACACCATGAGTGAGCTTACAACATACAGAGATGGCATCCAGAGCAAGCTGGCCACCTACACCGCAGGTTCCCCAGGACAGATCCCTGAGGATCTTCAGCTTCTGGCTAACAGACTGCAGAAAGACATGACAGATGCCAAGGAGCGCAGCACTGAGTACCTGAATGAGCTCAAGACCATGGTTGAGCAGAACACAGATGACGTCCGCGGCCGCATCACCGCCTACACAACAAAGCTGAGGAAGCGCCTGACCAAAGACACTGAAGACATCAGAGAGTGAGTTGGGTTTCGGAAATCTGTCTGAATCAAGCTTTCATTCGTGTGTAACCTAAACATTCCCTTTTTTACTTTCTCTCCCTAAGCACCGTGTCCACCTACATGAGTGAGATCCAGTCCCGCACCAACCAGAACCTAGATACCGTGAAGGAGAACGTTGAGCCCTACGTCGAGCAGGCCAGAGATACCGCCGCTCAGAAGCTGAGGGACATCTCCACCATCCTGGAGACCCAGGCTGAGACCATCAGGACCCAGCTGGAAAGCAGCATGAAGGAGCTGAGCACCTCCATGGACAGCAAGCTGGAGGAGCTAACGGAGCTGCTGTCCCCATACGCCACCCAGGTCCGCGAGCACATCGAGAATGTCATGCAGAAGGTCAAGGAGACCGCCACTGAATAAAGAAAAGTGGTTAAGGTTGTAAACGATTGGTGGTATCAGAGGAAGGAATGAAGATGAAAGTTACTGATGATGTATATTTCTTTTGCTCTTTTGTTCAGGATAGAGGGGTTTAAACAGAGGGAAGGTAGATCATCTCCTTTCTTTATTTTCTTTACACTCCCTTTATGCAAGTATCTCAGTCACCAAGAGTATATCTCCCAGAAAACAGCAAATATATATTTTTTTTATGTTTTGCTTTTTCTACTTTACTACTGTTTATCCTCATTAGTTTTGCATTCAAAATTTTTTTTCTTGATTTTTTTTTTTTTTTTTTTTACATTTTGTTGCTGGGTTTGGATGCAACACACACAACTGTCTTTCATTTCAATAATGCACTGAATAAATGATGGATTCACATACAGCAAGGTGTCTGCTAATTCCTTTGCACATGGGCAGAACTGCTAAAATCTAACTCTGTATTGTCTGTTATAGTTCTTGCTGTACTTCAAAGAAGAGTGGACAATAAACTGACTTCATGCATAGCTGACAGTCTTTTTGCAACAACTTTCTACAAAAGCATTCTTTGTTGTGTTTTCATGATGCGAGCCCACAATGCTGCTCTCGGTCAGTGTAACCTCCAGGTTTGAGTAAATAAAGAATTCAGAAAAGATGTTTTCACTTGCATGACTTGTTTCTCTCATTAAATATTCAAGACTGATGTATTATTTAAAATGGCATAGATTCAGTTACACTCTCACTTCAGAGGGGTATCAAATTATCTTTTCACTTTCAAAGTATTTTGACTATAAAACAAAACAAACTCAACTATTTGTTGTCTCAGTTTGTGGTGATTGCATTAACTTTAACGCAATCAAACAAAGCCTTTTTTATGGGTGAGTGTTTCATTTCAGAGTTCAATAAGGACCTTCCAAAAAATTAACTACCACATCTTAGCCAACCTCTTGCTCAATATTTGCTGCATGAGAGAAAGATACAAGATGTATATTGCTGTCTTGACATACAATATAAGAACAAAGCCCAAAATGAAGGCTTTTCTTCTCTGCTGTTTCTGCATCTAATCACAGATCAACTGTATTTGCACTAAGTGCCACCGCTGCATCCTCAAGCCCACTTTTTTGTGTCCAGTTCAAACTTGTTCATATTTGCTTGCAGATTCCTTTCTCTTGAGCCCAGCAGGTATTTGGGAACAAGCTGTGCCATTTACAGTGACATTGTACCAGTTCCAGCTTTATCTCCACTTATGCAGGTTTGAACAGATGTGCCATTCAGATCAACAAACGCACAGACCTCATGCATGCTCTCATTCATCTTTGGGATGAGATCGATGGCTGCATGTCATGCTATTTCACATTTCCGTTAAGTTTCTGTGCCTGAACATGATCATTTGTTACGTAAGAGGATGTGTTGAAAAAATCTTGGCACATATTCAAGCCTTTTCATTGGTTTCTGCTGTGCTGAATGCATATAACATCAAAATAAGCATTTGCACCTGCTGAGTTTGATAACCTCTTTATGTCTGTCAAACTCAGCAGGGCTTTTCCTTTGAAGTTCAGAGCAGAGGCCAGTAGGGGACACCATTCACCCCATTCACTGACGAACATCCGTCCTCTGACCCCCCTGTGTACGGACCCGTGCTGCACAAACTTGCAGCTGTGTTTTCTTAGTTGGAGAGTAGGATAAACTATATGCCTCATGAAAAAAGATGTGAAAATGAGACTTCATGAAAGGGAAATGCTTGATTTACAAGACTGAAATGAATGCATTGTGTCTGACTTTTGCAGACATTTCCAAACATGGTTTCAACAAACTGCCTTAAAATGTCCAGAGAGGGAATTTACAATGTCTGGCAGACAGTTTTCATATTTTTGCATATATTTGGACCCATTTACTATGACACGCCATAGAAAATAAAAACAGAGTTCCTTTTCAAAGTTTAAATAATAAACAGTTTGTCAGTGTGTAGTTTAACCTCAGTGTAAGGGTGTTTTCACACCTGATAATCAGGTATGCTACCAAGGGTGAAAACTATTAGGACAAGATTGAGGACCAAAATTGCAACATTTGTTTCATTTTCAGCTGTCAAACGAACCAAACCCTTTGAAACTTGTTACCCCCACCCTTGCTTGTGGGGGCGTTGTACCAAGAACCATTGAGGGTACTGACATGAAAACCTCTGAAAAAGACAATGAGCTACACTTTCTTCTTCACAAAACGCAAAATAAAATATGCAACGGTGTCAGAAAATAGCGATTGTATCATTTCTCTTTGTAGTTGGCAAAAGACCATGATCCATTTCTTCTGCTAGCGCTAGACTTACATGTTTGTTTTGGTTGTATTTACCCAGAACTCTGTGCACTTTCATCCACTTCCTGCTTTTGAAGCGGTCTCTGGTCCCCTTAGCATTCACATATGCATTCAAATCACAAGAGTTCACTTCAACCAAATTGAGAAGTAGGCGTACCAGAGTTAGCTTTTTTGATCTGCATCAGTTTGATAGCTAAATCACACCTTGCCAAATGAACGAGAAATTCAAAGCAAACAAACTGGAGTTAAATTAAAGCAGACTAAACACGGCTGGTGTGAATGCACCCTAAATCTGTTCTGTGAAGGCCCCAGAGACCAAAGAACATAGCAAATGAGTCAAGGATAAAGTTGTTGAGGAATTTGAAACATGGATAGTTCGTAAAACAGTAATAATCCTAAGCACAGAGCATTGTAACATCTATTACCCAAAAATGTACGGTACCACTGCAACACAAGACGAGATCTGGTGGAAGAATCTATTTGCAGGGCAGCTATTACACACATTTTAAAAATCTCGACAATATCCCAATAGTTTGGGATATTGCAGATTCCTTTCTGCAATATCAAATATTAACTTTGAACCTTTCATATAGAATTGGTCAATCCATTATTGTGAAATGGAAAGTGAATTGCACAACCTCATACCTACCAAAGCATGGCCATCAATCTAAAATGAGAAGGTAGGTAAGAATATCATAAATCAGAGCCTTGATAACTCTGCAGTAGGGCCAGAGTTCTCTGGTTCAGGTTGGACATGATTTCCAGTTCATTCACCAAGAGTGGTGAGATTGTTGAAATGTTGCAAAAAGCTAAAACAAACATGGGGAAGGAAGTACTTTGGCCAGAAAGGACACATTTAAACCTTTAGGTCCAAACACAACATGTGATCTGTGGTGGAAAACTAAAACCATCATTTTAAACACTCCTAAGTGAATCATCTTAGTGGCAGTGAATGGCAGTGTAGTGGAGACACTTTTCTTCATGAGGGACAAGGAAGCTGGTCAGAAATAATGGGAAGATGGAGGGAGTTAAATGCAGGGAAACTAAAATTTTGTTAGATATTGTGAAAGACTTGAAACAGGGCACAGGTTCATTCTCCAGATGAACAGTGACCCGGGACATGCAGCAACGGCAACGAGTGGAATGGCTCAGCTCAAATCATATCCAGATATTAAAATGTGTCAGGCCTAATTTCAGTTGAGATTCTGTGACCTAAAAATTGATGATGCATCCAATATGACTGGGATCAGTCTGCATAGACTGCAAGAAGTAGTTGTATTTACAATAAAAGGTTGTTCTTAAAAAAACATGAATCGATTTAACACTTTTCATATTTTTATCAAAAGTTTTGAAACCAGCTATCTTCTGCTTTGCAATAATGTACTCATTTTTGTATATCAGATAAAAATACTCCCTGAAAATATTATTGACATTGACAAAGTGTGAAAAGTTTCAAGGTTCAGAATACTTTTGCAGGATGTTTTTGTGAATAGTATTCTATTCACAAAAGTATCCTATTTTGTGAATAGAATACAGACCTTTTGAAGTTCAGAACATCAAAAGTTATGTGTGCTTTAACACATAACAAGAGTAATTTGTATTTGTAGTGTATCAAAACTAATAAGGGGAACTGCTGATATAACACTACAAACCTGGCAGATTTAGAAAAAGTGAATTTTTTCATAGATTCTTATAAGACAAATAATTTCACAAGATCATGAAAAACATGTTTACAGATTCTCTCTGTGTGAAGGGGCACTTTGTTCAAAGTGAAAGAATGGCTAACACAGTGAGCAGCTGTTTATCACTCATAAAATCACTCTCTTTACGGAAGCTGTGTATATTTTCTGGCAGATGGAGTGAAACTTCATGAGTAAGCTGCCAGTTGTTTTGTGGATTACTCATGGAAGGTAAAAACAGGAAAACCACAATTGGTCTGCTTGTTCAGCACTTCTGCTCAGTCTGTTCCTATAGGGTGTCTGCACTTTGAGAACTACCCAGCAACAATCCGAAAAAAAAAAAAAACTAACAAAAAAAAAAAACAGCAAAAAATAAGCAGGTGGTAACTAGCCCATGACTGCTAGTAACCTCTCCTAAAACATCCCCATGGTGCATTTGCCTCCTTTTGAAATCTCTTTCTTCACTTCATTTTTCAGTGCTCTTTAGTGCTGGCACACAACAATGGTCTCCACGGGGGCCTGGGCGAAACACAAAAACAGGCCTTTCTTAAGCTCATTATTGCAAATTAGAAGCACGGTAGACATCCCTTTAACACCCGATGCCTCCTACAATTATTCAAGAGGGGCTCGTATGCACGCAAGGTCGGGACCCATACTTTAACCTAATTGGCCTCTTCTGAACAAAAGATGAGAATTTGGGGCTTCAGGACGCTAATCGTAATGTCAATGGCTAAATTGTGGGCTTTTTATAATGACAATAGGACTGTCTGGTTGCAGTGATTAGCAATAGATTAACCATTGTCGCTTAAGTCAAGATTGTCCATTTGATTTGCCATGTATGATAAAAAGCTTTAATTTTGGGTTACTGCAGTCCGTCGACTCTGCGTCTCTTTGCCGTCACAAGCTGACTGGAAGAATCAGCCACATGTGGTTCTGTCTTGGTCATTTCCTTTTTTTAAAAAAGGAAAGTATGTACAAACCAGACAGTGAGTGTTGCAATGACGTTTTTAATTCGAGAGGCAAATGGAAAAACTACCAAAGCAACAAAACATGGGTTCTGGGTTATATTGCCCCTTCACCAATTTATAAGCTCATTTCCTACATATATGTAACGATTTAGACATTTCCAACTTCATAACCACGAGACAAAATTTGTATTCATGTACTAAATTAAGCATTTTCATAAATTATGGAGATAAATGGCCATAGAAAATATTCAAACATCACAAGTAATTTTATTTAGCTGTACAGTATTATCATTTCATGCAATCTGTACATTTGATATAGTTTAATTTCCTGGATTTTTGTATAGATGCTACTTGGAAAGGATAATTTCACAAACATAAGCCTAACGATTGATCAAAAAAAATTGCCAAGTGTACCAAAACCAAGCACTAAATGCATTCTGGACTAATTTGTTTATGGTGCAGTTTAGTTTTTACTGCCTGATGTCACCACACACAGGTCTACCACAGCAACTGCAATATTTTTTGTATGGACACAATCCTTTCTAAATGTTATGATGTTTGTAATGAAAGGACAAATTTTGAAACTAAGTTAGTTTCAAAAATAACTATTTTTACTTGGACATCGCCTTAGAACCTTTGAGTTTATACTTAACTTTTAGTTGATTGCAATCTGCGTGTGCAAAACAAACTTTTCTGTGTAGCGCACCAAAGTTAGCTCTATCACAGGGACTCATGTCCTCTTAAATTGAGCTGTGGGTCTAAACAATCTCTCATAATAAAAAGAATCACTCTTGGAATCAGCATAGTATTTCTAGGTTGTCAGTTTGAAGGTGCATAAAAGGCACAAACAGTGACATCGTGTACTATAACACAAACTATTAAAGTCCAGTTGCCTTCTAACACAGTCTTGTCAAGTCATTACGTGGAGTTTTTTTTCTTTTTTTACACAGAGTTAACTCTTGGGCAACTATCCAGGTCCAAAGTAGCTTACACATAGCTCATGTCTGTATTTCTGTCAGCAGTGAACTCTATCCGTCTACATAAACTCCCTGCTTATCTGTTCAAACCACTTTTTTGCTGAAGGTTTAGATGAGAATTTTATTCCCTTTTCTTCTCATTTTCCCCTTATTTGTGAATTAAGCTCAACATTTCATCAGTATGCACCAGTTGTGCAACCTTTTATTTACAGTAGGCCTGTTTCATCAGTGAGCTTTTTTAATGCAACTAGATGAGTGCAGATCAATGAAATGGGCAGGGATTCCTCAAGGCCGTCGCGTCTACGTGTTGACCTAAATCTGGTGTTTTGCATAACACTCCTGAAACGGGGAAGGGTTATAAAAAGCAGGGACACTCTGACCATCCAAGACACACCATTTTTTTTTTCTGCACAGAGACGAAAGAGGTATGCTTTACACTTTATCGCTTAAAAAAATATGTTTTAGTAACTTTGTGCTAAACAAACAATAAGTAAAATGGTAAAGAAAAAAAACAACTAAATAATGAACCTTTTGTTTTTTAGAAAATTCTGCACTTCTTTGAAAGCTAAACTTTAAATGTGTATTAAATAAAGTGCTTACTGGAGAAAAACAATATCTTAATTCTTTTCAAAGAACATCTGTGCTTGTAATTTAATGCAAATTCATAACATAACTCTTCTGCTTTCTATCCTTAGGAAAAGAAGTCAAGATGAGACTGTATCTTGCAGCTGCCGTGCTGTTGCTGGCTCTTGTTGCATACACAGGTACTTCTTAGTGTTTTCATTCAGAAAAGTCTTGCATGTTTCTTTCTGCTATCGTCTTGTATGAAGATTCTTATTGTCGTTGTTTTCACTGACTTTCAGAGGCTCAGGATGACTCACTTGCAGAAAGGTTCTCAAACTTTGGGGATCAGATCACAGAGTTCGGCAAGAATGTGGCTGAAAAAGCCAAGACCCATTTTGACACCATTGCGACCAGTGAATTTGCAGAGAGCACCAGGTAGACCGATATACATAAAATGCATGTAAGTTCTTTCCTTTTAAGTGCATGACTCACATTTAGTTTTGAACCTTCACAGGAATTGGTTCACAGAGCAGTTCCAGAAGATTAAGTCCAAGGTAAATGAAATGGCTCAATGAACTGGTTGTCCAGTCGATGACCTGCCCTCTGTTCCCAACGCCCACACTGACAGATGACTTGCTTCTACACCATATCAAGGCTGAAGTCACATTGCTCAACAAAATGAAACGAACTTATTTCTGCCAATTTTTAGCCTGTGATTTTTCTTTGGGAAAACTGTGTAAAGGTGCAATAAAACACATGGAATGGAATAAAATGTTCTGTTATATCATTATATTTCTGTACAAATAAAATGAGAACTTCTAAACAAACAACAAGGCCCTTGTGGATTTTTAGTTGTTTTTTTTTTTTTCAAATTTAACTGAATGATTAAGAGCAGACAGAATAAACTGAGCTATCAAACTGAGCCTGATAACAAAAGTTCAGATAATGTCAGTAGACAAGTGACACTTTGAACTAAAATAAGCAGATTGGTTCCTTCTGCATTGCTGCAGTGAAATAAAAAACAGAAAGGTGACGTTTAAAGAATTTACCGTAAATTCTGGACTACAGAGCGCCCCTGATTATAAGCCACACGCTCTAATTTACTTGTGTAGGCCGCACCGGATTTTAAGCCTTTCTATGAGATGTTAATTGTAAAGACTACGACAGCAAGATAAAATCCGAGGGGAACACAGGTCAGAAAAAACTTTAATTAAAAAATATAAAGAAAGTGGGGGTACGTTATCCGAGTTTAACCTTTATCACCGTAACATGTACTCTTGCTGCGCAGTTCGGAGTATTTCGGTTCAATTAACACAAAAATATGCGACCTACATTTTCTGACAGATTATCAGGAGAGCAGGAGTTTAAGTTAGCTAATCAATCATTGTTCCTGCACAATGATCGCAAAATGAAGATTCAAAAACATAAATCTGCAACGGACAGAATGTTCCGTTCCGCCAGACGAATTGCCTTTAACTTAAAACCGGCATCGTTTGCTTTTCTTCGAGTGTCTTCCATGTTGATGAGGGTGAGTACAAATGACTGATTTACAAGACCGTAACTGTGAAAGTGAGCATGATTGTATCGCACAATTTCATTGGACCTTTGTGAACAACTCCTCAATTTTATTGGTCTACTGTTTTTGGCGCCATGAAAAAAAAAAAAAACATGAACTAGCCGCACCATATTATAGGCCGCAATGTTCAAAGTGTGGAATAAAGTAGCGATTTATAATCTGGAATTTACGGTATTTACAATTCGGCAAAATAAATTATTTACAAGTCATCAGTTCAGTTCATATCTCTTTGCATGCTGCAACTCCTGAACAGAACTTTGCGGCATCTAAATATTTTCAAATTATTTTATTTTTAGTGAAGCGCCTTTGCACCTCGCACTGCCTCTCGTTCAACCTGCTGCACTTTTGGTTTCTGATGGTTTACTTCATCGCCTGCAGCTGCCTGGTCATTTTTTCTCTAATTGTGACCAAAGTAAGAAATTATTGTATTTAATTTGTCTTTTGCATGCTAAATATGAAATCTGTTTTGTAATGAAAATTTGCAGTTTTAGGTAAACCATATTCGGGCACCGTTGTTCACCATGCATACGTTTGTCTTACTCAGAGGGGCCTAACACATCTTATCGAGAGCTGATGATTTAACCGTGAGCAAAATTGCTTTAATATTCTCAGTATTCATTGAAGTTTGGTCCATTCGTTCTTGTCATTTATCCACTCACCTGTATGTAACACATATGGGTTATTAACACATATCGCATTCACTATCTTCAATTTCATAGCATAACTTCACTTACCATGATGTGATAAACTGTTGTAGTTCACTGACAACATGTTAGCTAATGTTGAAACCATAGACATAAATATGTAGACGCCTCATTTATGTCTATGGCTAATACAGCAAGACAACGGCAGGTAACCGTAACAACTGTTGAAAATTTAAAGGCAGGTTGGCTTTTTTGCAGTCAAGATGCGCATTCCTCTGCTGTGTTTACAAACAAAAAAAATCCCTCTATAGTACATAAACAGTAAACAGCTCAGAATAATTCACTTTAAAATAACATCTAACTTGACCTTCGTTAAGTGTTGATATAACACAAACAGAAAGCAAATATTCCCAGTGTGGTACCTTGCAATGCTCCACAGTGGTTCAATGCGTTGGACTGTGGGGTCTTCAATGTACTCAAAGGTCAGACTTCCAGGAGCTTTGGCCCGGTCGACACTCAAACTGACTAGAACTGGCCCTGCACTCAGCGATGGAGCTGCAAAGCACACAATCTCTGACATGCTCCTCCTGGTGGGAGAACCAAAAGAGAGAATTATTCATGCTTTCGATTGTGTCTGCCCCTCTCACTGCTGCAGAGGCAAATCCCTTACTTCATACAGTTATGAGCCACGCATGAAGGGAGAGGATTCATTATAGTCTGTCCCATCTCCTGCTTGTTGCAGACATATTGGTGATGGAAACTGTAATTAGAGGGTACTCTTGCTAATGGCTCTTTTGCTGCACCTACCTGACTGCTACAATGTGCAAGACTTTTAACTTAAAATAGATTTCTATAAATACATGGAGAAAGAAATATCTTATGCGAGTTTCATCACTTCCCCACCAGTCATTACTTATTCCTAATTTAACATTCAAGCACACACTTGTATCTAACGTGCACGTTTTTGAATAAATTGACTCATCCTGCGTTTGATTAAAACAAGAGAAGGCTAATTCGTTAATACTGTGCAGAGGCAATCTTACTCAAGTGCCTCTCCATCTGGGCTCCAATAGAAAGAAAGATTACCATAACATCAGGGGATCATATTATCGTTAGGCTCACCTGTACAGTTCGCAGGTCTGATTCCCAAAGTACACAGTGACAGTGCTTCCTGCGCTCAGATTCTCTCCAACAATGGTTACCTTGGTACCCCCAGACTCAGGTCCTCTGCCTGGGGTCAGAGCCAAAATGGTGGGTATCTACGGACAAACAAAATCTGTTCATGTTTATGGCAAAAGATGTATTCTCAAAAAAAACTTTGGACTTTCTTTTTCACCATTGTTTTAACTTTATTAGAAGAATAACTAAACCAAAGTAGTTGAATTGCGTATAAAGCTGCTTTTCTTGCAGAGAACAAAATATATTGTTAAAATATAAATATAAAATAAATATATCATGAATTATACATTTCCACTGCAAAAAATCTCCTTGATATCTCTTAAATCCACAAATAAAGCAGACTTGCTTTCTGTGATATCTGTAGTCACGCAGGGCACCAAGATGTTCAGATGAGCCTGTTCATGATTTCTGTTAACATTTCAAGCAAATTTTTAACTTAACAACTGGATGTTTTTGCAGTTCCCTCAGCTAGAATGAAACAACATTTTATGCTCAAGGGCTTAAAATTGAGAGATTTTGCAAACAAACTTTCTGCTTTTACCGGAGGGAGTTGCCAATATTTTTTCCTCTGGTCCAGGATTCTTGTGTTTGTTCTTTGTGCGGGAAGCACAATGAGGCTGTTATGCACACACACACGACAACAAAAAATGTAATCTCTTCATGTTGCCCCTGTTTAATTTAAAGCATTTCCCTTACAATGATTTCAAAGTAGCTCTGATTAGGAATGTAGTCTTTGTGTACTGTGATTCTGTCCCAAGCCTTAAAGATCTCACAAAGTTTTGTTTAAGATGTAATTTGAAAAAAGAAAAAATATGGTACAATTCTGGGTTCTGTTCGTAGCCAGCTGTGCTTTCAAGAACCAGCTTTTGCTGCAGTATTGCAGGTATTCTGGGGAATGTCTCTACTTTACTAATTAAGAGAACTGAAAGATTTTAGCTTTATTTTATTTCAGGATATTAGAATATAGAGAGCTAAATACAAATTAAGAACACACTTTTCAGTTTTCATATGAAATGAATTTAGAAATATGTGTATCTTTTTCTGTCACAGTTGTACTTCGTCTCCCATTGGTTGGTAGAAATTCTTGACCGAAAAGGATTAAATGATAAAATGAGTCTAGAAAGAGATGAATTATTTTCCTTGAATAGCACAATTGTGTCCAACTTTGTATTTGTTTACAGCAAAGCTTCCAGAAAGGAGGGCACACTTGCTGTGCAATGATGCAATGAATATGCTAATTACTACATGATGCCATGCATTAACAATCAGTCATCTCTGTTGAAAGACATTACCTGACAAAAATTGGAAAAATGCTAAAAGGCAACCTCTTTTTAGGCCTAAACATGTAGTCAAAAATTATTTACAATTACATTTTTACCTATGTGAACTGAGTTTTGAGGTAGCCTAATTATTAGCTGTGGATTCTCAATGCACAGAATTAGAAAGAATGTTTTTGTCAGAGCAAACTGACAAAAACAAGTCTCTCTCTCTTTTTGTGAATTACCACAAATGTGTAGATCTGGGAGGACTGTGCGCTCAACTCTGGTCTGCATTCACCGACACATAGCTTGACTGGACCTGGGGCGCTTCCTTCCAGAGCCGCATCCATCTCACATACAATCCTGTCAAAAGCAAAACATATAATGATACATCAATATCCACTCCAAACCATAGCCATCCAAATTTGGCTAATAATAATAACACAATCCTGATGGACCAACACCCAAGTGTGACTGCACTATGTCACATTCATCATGAGTCTCTCTGGTAGAAGATGCTCTCTTTTGGTCAATGTGATTGAAGCAGACTTTCATAAAAGTTGCGGGTCAATACAGAGGCTCATCTTTCTTCCTAATAGGAAACCTATAACAGCAATATAACTAAAATGATAAACTACATCACTCCCCATCAGAGGCATGACCACCATCCACCATTACCTCCCGTTGCCATGACAACATGGGGGTTTCTCCAATAAATCAGTATTGCCTGTCAGGTCAATAAGATAAAGCATGTTATGTATAAGTCATTACAGCAACTGACCCAATGGTGAAATTAATGGTTGTAACATCTGTAATGTCATGTTTTAAAGCGCTGTGTGAGTTGAATGAATAGCCCTGCTAAATCTGCTGCTTTGCAAAAAAAACCATAAGTCGTCCACACAATGGGAGCACTCAATGAATCGTCCCGGCCCATCTCTTCTTCTCGTAGATCACGTGGGGATTACTATTTACGGCTGGCATGTTCCTTTCTCTCTCTCTTTTTTTTTTTTTTTTTTTTTACAAGGGTATAAATAAAGTTGCCGCAGCTTGGTCCCAATCACATTACATGCCTGTGAGAGAAACACATGGCTAACAGATTGTCCCTCCAGTCAGCGACATGCAGCGCATTTCAATTACAGCTGTACCGACAGCCTCATAACAACGACGACACAAAGACTGTCTGCCTCCTTCTTTGGTTGTGACAGCACCAGAGCAAAGCGAAGCCTCCTGCAGCCTGGGGAGGCATGTCAACTTTTTACTTACACACCACCCATGATTCATAATCTTAGAGTCATGGAATAAAAAGAAACTATGTACAGTATACGAGTATGAAAGAAATTGCATGGGTTAATTTTCATTGAGTTTTTGGACTTGTGCAGTATTGCATTCAGTGCTTTGTGAAAGTATTCATACCCCTTTGACATTTTAATATTTAGTCCCATTAAGACCACAAACATCAAATTGGATTTTAAGTGATAAACCAACAGAGAGTAGCACATAACAGTGAGTTAGAAGAATGACGTTTTTGCAACAGACAGATACTGATGATTAAATATATATTCCATTCCTAATTTGATGTTTAACTAAACTCTAAGTTTACTGAAGTTAAACATTTTTTTTTACAAAATAGCACAAGCTCAGCCACATTGGATACCCCGCATATTATAGATATAATTTTTCAAGTTTTTTTACTGCTGCTTAGTGGGATTCATTGACTGGGCTGGTACAGCAGAGGGGCATAATTAGTGAATGTTCTATTAAACCAGAAACTTGCTCACTTTTTGAAAAATTTTACATTTTCCTTTGAATCATTGAGAACTAGATAAAAATATGGTTTACCAGAAAACCAGACTTTGTTTCTTATGTATTGACTAAACCTAATAAGATTTTAAAAAATCAATTGCAGCAAGTTTTGCAGTTCCAAAGAATTTTTATTCAGCAAGAACTAAGTTAAGAATGTCAAGGATTCATACACTACTTGGAGTTAAGTGCTTAGGTAACTTCCAGAAAGCTAGAATTGAACTTCCAACCTTCTGATTGCAAGACAACTAACCTGCCCACTGAGACACGTACAATCACACCCATATCTTGGTGTGATTGTAGTTGTGCCTTATTCCCTCTATTTTTAGATAATAGGTTGACAGGTGCTGTCTGAGGTAACAGCTGTATCGATACTGCAATTAAATTACACAAAGCTGTGCTCCAGTCAGGTGAAGTCTAATGACAATTAGTGGTGCTGAATTTTACGTAAGAGTATCAGTTTCACATTTTTGAAATTACAATCTATATCCTTTTCTTTCTAATTCATAAATATGCTCTACCTTGTATTTGCCTATTTTTAAAAGGAAATATTTTAAAGTTTGTCTTTCTGCACTATAAAATATAAGGTGTGAAAATAAAATGTTTGCAAGGACTAGCAAGCTAAAATATAAAGCATTTCTATATGATAACGTAAGGATGATCTCTTACTGCTCTGCAGTGACGTATCCTTCCTGCTGCGGCGTGCACTCCACTCCTGCCACCTCCACGTTACCCACAAGCTCAAAGAAGGAGAGACCCAGGTTTAGCCCCTGAATAGTGACAAGCGTGCCCCCCTCCAGAGGTCCTGCTACTGGGCTTATCTTATATTAGAAAAAGACAAAAAGTACAAAAGGATTTAGTGAGATCTTGTGCAAAGATTTCTAGCAGTCTTAAAACAACAAATTCCCTGTAAGATTTCACTTCAATTTTGAACTGAAATCTTTGAGGGATGCAACTCGTGCAGAAAATGATAGACTTTTTAAGATTTTTTCAAAAAGCCTTGACATTGGCGATAATTCAAAAATAAACTTTCATAAATAATTCAGAGGATAACAAAGCCTGGAGAAAACCATTCACAGCACATTCCAGTGAAAAAAGCAAACCATGCCAGCAGGGGAACATTCGGACCTACAGAGCAGAACAGGAGCAATGGTGAAGCAACTCCGCCTGTGCTGTAGAGCAGCGTTCGGCGGTTGATTCATTCTGCTGCAGCTCCTTCAGAAACACTAATAATGTGACAGGGACATCAAAGGCTGCCGGCTCTTTGAAGTGGAAGAGCCTTGCATCTTTGTGCATGACCCACAGTGCCTTATTCAAGAGAATGAACAGAGGTTTGGGACATAAAAGATCCATCACTTCTTTCTAAACAGACTGAATACGTTTAGCTGTCAAGAACTTAAGGTATTCAGCTGGCATGTCAGATAGTCTCAGGTAAACAGACATGGCTGTGAATTTTCTGCATTTTGTTGCTGTTAAAGCCCAGACAACAACACATTCACATGATGTCCTGGAAGTTTTTTCCAATACAGAAGGAAAAAAAATTAAAATATACTTTTAGATATTTTACGAGAAATTCAATTTGAAGTATTTCTACACTTTAATATTTTTATTTTGAGATGATTACTCATCTACCTCAATAATCTTTTTCCAACTTGATTTCTCTAAAAGTCTTTTTGTTGAATTGGCATGATGTCAAAGCATGACTGAAGACACTTTCCTGCTCTCTGCCATGGTTTAAACTTTTTGAACAAACTGCACCAAAGCCAAGAAGTGTTTTTATAGTTTGTTTTGCCAATTTTAGAGTTTGTAAATCACAAAAGGAGAACCTAACAAGAATAATTTTTGATCAACTGCTAGTCGACTGAAAAACAGCTAAATGCAGCACATGCAAGCCTATTAAGCTAATGATAAACGTGAACATGTATGACTATGCTGGTAAAACTGCACACATGTTGTGTCTGCATGAGTTCAAAAGTTGTGCAAGCAACAAACCTCTGTAATGCGTGGATTGGTACACTTGACATTCCTGGCAGAAAGGTCCAGCCAGCGGCTGGCGTAAGGGGAGATGGGAGGACAGTGCTGCCTCATGGTGCACCGACCCTCACCACTACACCAGCCACACTGGAACTTCCTTTCAGCACGCAGACACATGCCACAGCTGTCCCGCTGGGCACTGCACTTGTACAGATGCACTGGAGAATAACAAATAATGATGCTTTTAGCTGATAAAAGCCAAGGAACTGCACTTCTTTTATGATGTTTAATAGCTTAAAAAACGTATAGAAACTAAAAACTGATGGCAAACAGTAATAAAAAAAAAACACAGACAACATATATTGCCCACAAAGATGCCACAGAATTTTTCCCCCACATTTTGTCATGTTACAACCACAAACTTAATGTGTTTATTTTATTTGCATTTACTTACCGTATTTCACTGAACTTTTATGTCAGAGTCTAACTCAAAGTAGTTCATCCTTGTAAAGTTGAAGGAAAACAATGTTTTTCATTTAGCTCCATTTATCTTTTCATAAACTTTTTCCAGACCCTTATGTAGATAATATGCTGAAGAAAATCCTTGCTCAGCATGATGCTGCCAACACCATATTCTACCGTGGGGTTAATCTTTGCAATATGATGTGTCATATCTGATTTCGAAGATTTTAAAATAAAGTATTTTACGTACTGATCATAAATGTGATTTTGTTCCTATATAACCAAATTTCTTCTTCTTCTTCTTCTTCTTCATGCTTTCTGTGTCCACAAAAAGGCTTGCAAAATACTTTCGACTGAACATAAGAATTTCTTTCAAAAATGGCTTTGATCTCACCACTTTTCCATAAAAGGCAGTATTAAGGCCCAGTATTAGAAAAATTGCAAAACCTCCTCTTTAATTCACGTTGGCCTGATGTAGTTCTCTCAAAATGACAAAAAATATCAGCAATGCTACAATTTGTTGCCATTTTTAGTGAACCCTCGATTTTAATTTTGGTGTTGTGAATATATAAAACATTGAAACTGATTTGTCTCCAAAAATGACTGACAGAAAAAAAAAAAGGAAACCAATTGGGGATGCAAGTTGAGCAAATATGAAGATTCACCCATTGCCCCCCTGGGCATAGAAATGATTTGGTACTCTTTGATAAAAACCCGATGATAACGTGAACTTTCTCTCAAGGCCTTTTGGGAACCTTGAAGTGCTCTCTATAAACCATATATCGCCTCTGGATTGAGTGCTTTACACTCTTCTGGCTTGGCAGTGATGGATGGCAGAGGCACCTTTAATCTTCTCGGGATTGTCGATGATGAAGTTGCCGTTCCATACGATAGAGAGGTCCACCGCCAGGTCACTGATCTTCACACCCTCGTACATGTACTGAAAAGCAGAAAAAAGCAAGATTGAAAGGAAATAGGCTTCAAAATGGAAACAGGAAGAGAGGAAAGTCAAATGGAGACAGAGGATAGAGAATATAAGACACAGAGAGACTGAAAGGGGAAAATCAGAGGATGAAAGGCCAGCGGAGAGACGAGGCTTTTAACCATCTGTCATTTTCTGCTATGGTTGTCTGCTCCGCTCCTCTTTGACATGTAGGGACACAATCCTTGGCTGGGGTGACCAATCATCTGAATCTGAGGAAAATGGCCTTTTCATACATTGTCACAGCGTTGCAGTATATGCTGTGCTTCAAAATGTACCTTCTGATTTGCATTATGTAGGAAAAATAAATCCAAATAAATCTATGGGTTGCCTCTGAAACCCTGATGATCCTGAATTGCTTTCACAAAATTCAGAGACGAAAAATTTTTTTTTCCTCATATTTTGCACTTTTTCTCATCACCTCAACGTTTTCTTTCCTCCCCATTCGTGTCTCTACGGTGCAACATCTAAGGCAAAATTCATTGATGCTGATACACCATGCACAGTTTGACAATAGAGCGTCTGAGGCGCTGTCTCTGGTTTGACAGCTGAGAGACTCCCGCTGAGCATGTTCGGGGTCATACCGAGCTGTTCTGGCACTGAACGCTGGTGCTGTTGAAGCGCAGTGCCGTGACACGGTGACTGACGCCCTGTACGTTCACCACGCACTCGTAGCCCCGCTGGCCCGACTGCGGCTGAGGAAGGTTTCGGGCCCTCAAGGTGATCGGTCGGACCTCGCCGGCTGGAATAAGAATTTCCCCAGAGTTGAGGAGCTGAGGGCAGTCCTGTGAGAGCAAATGAAAAAAGTAGTTAATAAGAAAACCCCCGAACATACTGTTTCTGTATTAAGTTAGCAAATGTACACATAAAAGCAACATTTACATCTTTTTTTTTCTGTTTGATATTAAACTAGTCTAAACTATTCTTCTTTGGGTTAGGTAAGATTACCAAAATTATTTATAATAGCAGGATACTCAGAAAATAAAAGAATGTTTTGCTTTTTTTTTTTTTTTTTAATCTTTATATTTACATCTTTATGTACATTTCCTTAGAATTTGATAGAAATACATTTTAAACCAGATGAATTGGGTCAAATATTTCCTTCCATATACTCAAACTTGAGTTAGGTTTACAGGCCATCTTGCTCAACCATGTCTTTTCAACTCTGCCCACAAATTTTCTAAAGGATTAAGATTACAACGTTTTGATGACAAATCCGAGCAATGGCTTTGTTGTCTATAAGCCTTTTAAGAACTAACTAATCTTACTTTTTCTCCTGAATCTAACAGTGCTTGTTTCAGCCAAGCACATCAATTTTAGTTTTATCCTACCACAAAACATGTCTCCACCAAGTGAGAACATTGTTCCTGAATGCAATTACAAACTATGATCTGGTTTTGCTATGTGGCTTTTGGAATATTGAATTCTTCCTTTCTGTGGCTATTCAGCTAATGTTGGTTCATTTCTTGTTTCAGTTGTGAGCAATGGCACTGTCGCTCCAGACTTGGCCAGCATCTTTACCAGGTCATTAGCTTTATTGGAACGTAATTTGTTGCACATTCTGCATCAAATGCATTCATCTCTGAGGCACAGAAACTTACCTTTGTGAATAATTAAATGCTGGACATTCTCTGGGAGTTTATACTTCCAGATAAATGTGATAACTTAAGCATCTGAAAATGCAACCCATGAACCAGACTTCTAGAGGTCTACAGTTCACTTCCTGAAATATTCCCTGATTTGTTTTTATGTTTCCTTCATCTCACAAGTGCAAGTATAATGTTTAAGGAGTAAATATTTCTTCAATTAAATGTGAATCAACCTATCAGACCCATGACATAATTATTTGAGTTTTTGTAAACTGTTGACACTATCCCATCAACAATTTATTTGTATGTATGTATGTTATTTTTGTTTTTTTTCTAACATTTAGCTCATAATTCTAATTGACCTAAAACTATAAGGGTTTAGTCTAATTTTATGTTGGGTACTGAGAAAAAAAATTGTCATTTCATATTTTGTATATAAAATATGTGGTTACAGCTGTGAGTGACAGCAAATCACTGCACCACATTTGCAAAACCTCTTCTACATATTTGTGTGTGTCTGTATTTATAAGCTTATGCTCTGTTACATAAGCATAGAGACCAATGTAGAACAGGGATTAAAAGGGTGTATGGGGCAAAAGTATCAGTATAAATATAACTCATTTTCATTTGGTGCATGGGTTTATGCAATGCAATAAATAAAGATTTTTCATAAATTCAGATTTGGTTTACTCTTAAAAACTAAGGATCAGCCTCAAATGAAAGTTTTATCCGATACACTATTCTAAAAACTAAGATCATGTCAACAAAAATCATGTAGGCAATGTTATTACAACCTCAAAACATCCCTTCATGATCGCTTATAGTCACAAATGAGGCTGTATGCTCTTAATCTTGTTTATTCTTTGTTGTGGAGCTTCATTTTCAGTTCTTTTCAGGTAAAAACTGAAAGGTAAAGGTGTCACTCAACAAATTGTTATATCTGAAAGCACTTTTTAAATCAGGTGTAGTATTTCTGTTTCTGTACCTCTGATGCATTGACTCTTCCCTCCTGGAAAGAACAGCTGCTTGGGTCATGGGTGCAAAGGTTGCGGTATTTACACCAGTGGCAGCGAAATGTGCTATTTACACATGACAGACACCTGCACAAAGAAATAAGCACATATTACTACATACCATAAATAAATATGGAAATCTTTAAACTATAAAGATGTCTTTCAGACTCGTCAGCAATGTTTTGTAAGGCTTAATTCAATTTCATTTCTTTCCTCAAGATTTGTATACACCAAAATTTAATGTCTTTTGTTATTTTGGAGATGATAAAATATGACCATGAGAAAGCAGACTCACTGGACAAACCTCTGCATTTAAAATAAACTTTTCACAGGTTAATTACTGTACCAAACAACTATGAAGCATCAAGACATACAATGTCCTTGTTGCATGTACTGTGATGTCAACTTGTCAACATATACAGTCCACAATTATTGGCAACCCTTCTTGAGACCCTTTTGAAATTTGAAAATGGTTGTTATGGAGACTTAATGACAACATAGTACCACTGTTTTCACTTTTCTAGCTCAGAGCCTTCAATATTTACATCTTTTACATTCTCCACACCACTGGAAAGGTGAACTTTGGTTGTTGTCCAGCTTTTTTGTTTGCCAAAGCTCCAATGTACGTTTTTAAAACTTGAAATATTGCTATGATTGTATAGTGCAGGATTTGTCCTGGAATATAGAAATACACTTCTTGGTTGAATGAAAAATAACTCTGAGTCTAAACCTTCAAGGGGTATGAATACTTTTTGGCTTAACAATACATGGAACATCATTACTTTTTTTACACTCAGCACCCATATTGTTTACAGCAGTCAGGGCTCCACATCAGACTGACTTCCCCACTTCAAATTCAACTTCTAGAGGTATTATTTCTGTATTTCCAACTGAAAAGTCAGAAAATTGGATTTGCAAATAGATGACCCCATAATTGTCCTGGGATATAGATTGTCCATGGATACCAAATACTGAAAAAAAGTGCTTATGCATCTGATCAACTTAAAAAGCAAAGCATAAATTGCAAAAATGCTTCAGGAACATTTATTTTATGGGAATTTCCACATGTACAAATAGGCATGGCATTCAAAGGTTGGATCTAATTTTAATACTTTTTACAAATTATCTCCAAAGGGTGAAATAATATTAGGGTATGCTGTATTCACCTGATTAAATTTGTTTTTACAGCTGGTCACATGATGTTCTTTATTTTTAGGTGGTATTTTTATTTTACCCATTCGTCATATGATTATGTAGAACATGGGTTAAAAGTGGCAGCTCATTGTGTGAAGGGTAGGGTTGTGCAACATCCTTGGCTCAGATTCAGTTGCCTCTAGCATGCGGTCAATTGTGGATTAAAGTTGTTCCTAAACAACCTCAGCCAACTCGATTAAACAGCAAACACAGAGACAATTTATAGAAAATTTCCAATGGAAAATGTCTACTTTTCCTGATGAAGTAAAAAAAAAAGAGCAATAGATCTTGTGTAATGGGATGCAGCCACAAGAAAGACATAAACCACCACAAGCCTTTTGATACTGCAGCTCATGCCGACCAACAAATGGCAATAAATGTAGAGCCGCATAATTAAATTTTGATAATAATTAGCTGCCCAAGGCTAGGACGGACATTAAAAAGTGCTATGTGAGGAAAAAAATATATGGGGTGGGAGGGGTTGTGTATCGCCACAGTGTAACTAGACTGGCAGGGTCCTGTGGACACTGGATAATTCATTATGGAGGCCGATGTGATGCAGACGTATAGTAAAGAGGGAGATGGGAAAGAAGGCGCAGGGTTTAGGAGCATGTTTTGCATAAAATATTAATCACACAAGTATACAGGGTCACCCTGCAGCTAATGGAGGCCATATTGGTGTGGAGCAGATGCGATGAGCATCCAAATGTTTATCACTAATGGCTTACTATGGGTATGTTGTGGCATCCATGTTTCAGTTAAAATGAATAAATGGGATGTCTGCACATAGTGGACTAATTCCCAGTCAATCAAAAAAAAACACTCTGCTTCAGCAAACTACTTTTTACTCTTTGTTACTACTCCGCTTAGTGTAGTAAGCGGAGTAAGACTGGTAAAGAATACATTGTATGAAAGGTCTTCATGTGACCTTTTAGTTTTGTGGTTTGGCTTCTTGACTTTAACTGCCTTGTCTTGTGTTTCTAACAAACACACAGAAGTTTGCTTGTTTCTAAAGAGTCTTTTAAAGGTGACATGTACAACTAATTAACGTTCATCCTAATAAGATCCGCTATTGTTCCTGCTTGTAATTGTTATGCAAAATGCAAGCCTCTTGCCATAGTTTACTGTTGTGATTAATACAGTTGACATTTGTAAAATAGCTCATCGTCAAAACAGATTCCCAGACCCAGTTAGGGAGCTTATATTGGTTGGCATTTAAATAAAGTGCTCTTTAATTTACACAGTTTTACCTGCCCTGAGGCACCAGAGGAGGACAAAAAAAAAAAAATAGTGTCTTATGATTTTCCCCTGCAGACTCCCCTGAGACAAAGTTAGGTCAGAGGGGGGTCTGTGAGTCTAATGCTTATCCATTTAGCGGCCCTCGGAGAACGCTAGCCTTCAAGAAACAGTTTCTCGCAGCCAGACAGCAAAGCTTCACTGCAGGAAAATTTCACATTGATTTGAAAATACTAAAGTTCAAAGTGGTATCCTCAAATTGCACCATCAAAATCACACTAGGGCTTGATTTTGGTATTGATTAGATGGCAACTGAATTTCTGTGTCATGTCTGACTGAGTTCATCGTTACAAAAGACCCACAGATCAGACTTTTGGTTTCTTATCTGCCTGAAACCTCATTATTAGCCATTTCAGTGCACAAAAACAATTAAAATGTATTTGTAGTTTCGAATCTAAACTAAAATAAGAAATTACAACATTATCTCTTAATGTTACAAGTATTATACCCCTAATATTTTGCTGATTGTTTTCAATTTAAAAAACAATGGACCCAACAGCAAATTCTATCTGGGGCTGTAATGACATTCAAAAATTATAGTTCATTCCATACTTTAGATTTAAGATTACAGTTGCTTAGGTTTTTAAGGGTTTTTTTTCTGTAAAGAATAAAAGTGTCTATTATAGAGATTAATTGAGTTTTGGTGGAATTTTCTTTTTCAACCAAAACACCAAAAATATATGCTGGCTTATTTTAATGGGATTGTGATGACACTTAAGAATAAAAAAGCTTTAAGTAATTTTCCAGTGCACCAAACGTACTTGAATCTGGCTATTGCAATTGATATCACAATATTTCCTAAATATTTTAGCCATTACAAGATTTTCTAATATTGTCACTTTACGTAGGATGCCTAGACTGTTGGTATGCATTTCAAATAATAAGTTACTTTTACTGTAAGTGAAATTAAAACTTAAAAAAAAAAGCAACTGGGTTGCATAAAAACAGAAACAATATTTTTTAAACATCTAAAAGTTCTATATAATCACCATCAACCACTGCCATTGTCAGAACCTTTTTGCTTTTTGTGACATATTCCTCAGAATTTATCTGATGTGCACAGTAAAATTTGAAGTCATATTTATTGTCCAAACTGTAATTAAAAACTTTACTGTGTAGATAAGTGCAGAGGATGTGAAACAAACATATAGTAAATGAAGAAGAGAGGAATATTTTGTTTTCTTGTTATGCTATTTCTTCTTTTTCTTATTACAATTGAATTATATCTGCATCTCTATGTTGTGGTCAGACACACAGTGGTGAAAAAAATGTAGTCTTTACAAAAACTAGCACTCAAACAAAGGGAGAAACTGATGTCAAAAATTATCTTACCATGGTAACAACCATTCTAGAAATAAATCTCAAAATAATTTTCAAAGTACTTACATGTTAAGAGCAAGAAAAAACAGCTAATGAGTGTGTACTACCAAACAGAAAACTTGTCAGCTGTATTTAAAGCTGTAAGCAGTAAGCCCACAAACTGCCACTTAAAGCAAAGGCGAAATAAACAGCCCATGACAAATTCATCATGTTGATTTAAATGAAACCTGACGGATAAATTGAACTCTGAGGTTATCTAGCAGCGCGATCTTAAGTGGGGTTGGAAGCATCAGTACATCATTGCCCTAAATTAAGTTGTGTTCCTCCATCTATTGAACAAATCAAAGGTGGGGGAAGGACTGTGCACTCACATCTGATGTGTGCTGCAGTTGTAGAACTTCACCTCTGTACTGGCGACCATTTGACCCGTCTCGTTTGAATTCAGACGAAGCTCCACACCGGCCCAGTCTGAAAGAAAGTGTTTATACAAAGAACACAGTTAGCTGACAAAAGGGGAAGAAAAAAGCAGACAGAAAACAGATGAGTAGAAGAGCCAAAACAAAGACAGGATCAAAGAAGTCAAAATGAGAAGAAAATTATAATACTTTTATCATTTTAGTGCAAAGAGCCACCTGGTGTGTGAGCTCCTGGAAGGGCATACGGCTACTGTCAGGAAAAAACCTTCAGTCAAAAGCTTCAATTCAAGGATTACTCTAAATGGTTGGAGGAAATCCTGCAGCACTTTGTCCTCACCTAACTTGAAATATATACAAAACTTGAGGCACTAAATAAAAGGACATCTACTTTGGCTTAAAACCTTTCATTTTTACATTAACCCTATTTGAAGTACTGTGCAAGAACTACAAGAGTTTCAACTACATTGCTTCATGCAGCCAGACTTTATTGTAACCTTACAAAGTGGTTTTGATCAGTAGTTCTTCAGGCTTTCTGTATATAATAAGATTTTTTTTTTACTCATTTTCTGTACAATACAGTAAACTTGGTAAAAATGAAGTAAGTAAGTGGCAGAACAATTGTCCTGACCTTTACTAGTGGTGGAAAAACTGTACCCAGTTGAAAAAAAGAATCAACTGGGCACACACATCGTTCAACCAGACATAAACCTATACACATATTTTGTTTTTAAACTCCACTGAAGTTTATTTCACACTTCAGGTTGCAACAAAACACACTACAAACCATCTTTACAGTGAAACACTTTTGTGTAACTTTTTTTTGTTTTGTTTTGTTTTTTTCATTCATCCATACCTCTTTCCCGCACCCCCCTCCTGCAATGGCACTGCGCCCCCCGTAGGGGGCGCGCCCCACACTTTGGGAACCACTGACCTAAGCTATTCATTTTTATAATAGACCCATTTTTTTTACAGTTAATATTTATGACATTTATGATGTATCTTAAAATGTGAACAAACCTCAATTTTAAAGTAAATGGAAAGGAAATATATATGTATTCAGTTCCCCTCTTACGACATTAACTAAAAATAATGAAGCCCTCATTTATTAGTTCAGACTGAAACAGAAGTAAACATAAACAGAGTTCAACTGTCAAGACAAACAAGTTTGTGTCTATTACAGCCTTTCATGAAATGTATTGTGGCATACAAATAATTTGTATTTATTAGCTGTGTACATTGTATGTGTTAGCCTAGCTTAAATTTGATTCATTTTTATAATATTGACACTGTTAAATGCGATTAAAACAGTAAATAAAGTGTGGACATGAACACATGCAGTCACAGCGCTTTTCAGTCAAAGATCCATCTAAGCTACATCATAAACACTTATTGAGAAAAAATGTAGCAGACAAGCAATTTGTCTAGCATTCAGTAACTTTAATAAATGCCTATGACTGTCTAGACATAGCAGTTTGTTACAGTTGTAACTTTTAATAAAAGTTAATGCATTCATAAAAATAACGGATCAATCTTACTTAGAACATCCGTTAGGTTGACAAATCAAGGCACCCCTAGTTTGCAGATTTAATATCTTCACTCACCTTGTCCCTCTGGGATCTGAGGAACTTCCTTCCCAGCTGGTGAGAGACACATGACTCTATTCCCATTGACGTGACCCTCTGCTTGGGCCTGCTGACCAAATGAACAGGTAATTCCAGCAGAAAGGTCTGGAACATTATTCACCTCCAGCAGGAGCTAAAAAAAAAATCATAATTAAAGTTAAAAATGTAGATTATGACACATTGCACTGCAAGAGAGAAAAGTAACACTAACTGGTGTAAGTAGAGAACAGATATTTTTTTACTGTACATTGTGTATGAATGGTAGCTGAGTCAAAAGACATTTTAGATAAAAGCCATTTTGAAAAGCTGTGCTTAGTTATTTTTATTGCATGTATTATTTATTTATTACTAATATAAGCGTCTGGCTTCATCTCCAAATTTATCAAGCATCAAATTAGTGCTCCATACTCCAATACAGTTAAACCAAAACATATCCAATAGATGCCCCACAGGGAGAGTCCAGCTCCTGCCTTACTTCACCTCTCACAAAGCTAATCTCTGTTGGGTTTTCACTTAACTCTCTATGTGGCTCTAAAAGGCTACTCAATGTGATTGCTCACAAACACTAGCATTTTTAGTGGAGTGACAGTGCACTGATTGGTAAGAATGATAAGTAGACTCACAGGGACGCTATGTGCTGATACAGCGATACTGTCCGGGTGAGCAATAACCTTCACACAGCGGTCAATGTCTGTCGCAAAGCGAAAGCTCTCCTCTGCTCTCAGGCACCGATCTTTTCTTGAACACCTGTTGAACAAAAGCACTTTCATTATACAAAATCTTAAAAAATGTAGTGCGTGTGTATTCTGTTTTTATGTTCAGAACTGTGTATTTGAAAAGTGTGGTTGAAAATAAGTATTGAACAATGCACGACACATCTATGTTAATGATGCATCACTTTCCAAGAGTACATGATGTCAAGAGGATCAATTTTTACAAAACAGACCAACTTCAACATGATTCGCTGGCATAAGCATAAGTATTACTTAATCACAACTTCACATTGGACACTGTGGCTACCATAAAAATAAAGCTTATCACCACAGCCACACAGCAGTGGTTAGTACTGTTGCCTCACAGCATGAAGGTCCTAGGTTTAAATCGCAGCTGGGGTCTTCCTGTGTGGAGTTGGTATGGTCTCCCTATGCATGTGTGGGTTTTACTTTGGCATCCTCTCACAAACCAGTAACATACAAGTTTTGTTAGCCATTCTAAATTGCCTTTAATTTATTGTGTACATGATAGTTTATCCTGTGTTTCTTTGACTTCTTAACCACATTTGTTTCTCATTTATTGATTGGCAAAAGCAGATTTTCACCAGCAGCCTATGCAAAGATAAAGTGGGTATTAAAAATGCAAGGATGGGCAAATATCTTTTACTCCATCCATTTATCCATCCGCTTACTAGAGGATGGACAAATTCTGTCTATTTCCAAGCCTATTTTGAAAATCCTGGTTCTAATTTTATGAACAGAGATGTGCACACCAGAACACCCAGTCCAAATTGGACTCCAGCAGGGCTGCATCTCTTTGTAGTATTCTTCAGGGTTTCATCTTTGCATCTTGCAGATAATGTGATTCCCTTGGAGGTTCCCTCTTCTACTCCACTGAAGTGGTTCACAACCAGATGTTAAACAGACAGGACAAGAGTCAGCTCTTCCAAGTCTGAGGCCAATTTCTTCAATTGGAAAAAGGTGGATTATTCCCTTAAAGGTCAGGGGTTAAGCTTTGCCTAAGGTGGAGTAAATTGATGTCAATAGTGATGGCAGGATGTAGAAGGAGATTGGGGATATGTGTCATGGTGAAGGAAGAGCAGAACCAAAAAGTTAAACTCTATTTTTACAGCACTGTGAACAGTGCAACCCTTAACATGGTCAAAATGTGAATCGAGACAGAAAGAGCAAAACCCGAGCAACAAGAACTGAGCCCTCCTTTGTAGGGTCACTGAACCCCGCCTTAGAGATAGGGTTAGTAAATTGATCATCTTGGTGTTGTTCAAAGTCTACTCTCTATCAAAAGAAGTCTGCCGGTGGAGGCTTCCACCGGCAGACCCTGAAGAAACGTGAGGTGACCGTGTACCCCCTCAAGCCAAGGTACATCTTTGTATCCCCCAGAATAAGCTGCAGAGAGTTTCTTGGGAAAGAGATGTCTGAATTCCCATCCAGGATCTTTAATCTCCACAACCTGATCTCATGCAAATGACAGGCAATTGCCAGTTGTAAACAGTATCACTGAAACCAGTTTCAAAAAGCCAATTAATTTTTCATTTAATCATCACAAATAAGAGGGCATGTTAATCGGACTTTAGTTTTGGCTTGTTTTTCGAGTAAATTGCAAAGCAATAAGCTTTAAATCCTAAATCCTAATATGCAATTAAAAGTAATGAGTGAAAGGATGGGTAGCACACCAGGACATCACAGGGATTTTTATGCGAGACAAAAGCACACTGAATATACAGTTAAACTACAAGTGGATATTGAAAATTTCAAGCAGTTTGTCCAGTCTTGGAAATGGGGATTAGTTGCTAAGATACTTTTTGTTCCAGCTGTACTTATGCATTTGAAAGGCAAACTCCAAATGGTTCATCTCTTTGCATGTTCAGTTTGAAAAGGCGAGAGTATCAGCTGTAAAGTTGACTTGTAATAGCAAACCCAGGGAGCATTTTAGCTGTAAACCATCATGTCTTTCTTTGAATGCGTACTAAAAGGAGACAGTAGTAATACAGGCTCAGATGCAGCTGAGGGGGTGGCACCTCCTGAGAGAACTCAAAGAGCGCTGAGGCCTCTGCTGTAATTATGGCTCACTATAAAGGTGGATTGGAAATGCGGTGGCAGCTGTTGCTGGCTCGGCTCCTTGAGGCAAACAACGACTACGGGAGCATGGATCACCTTCTGACCGCTCATCAGCTGAAGTGTCAAAGAAAAAAGGCACCTTTCATCTCTGACTGTCTTTCATTGCCTTTTATTTTTGTTTCTTTCATTCACTGTGTTTTTGTCTGATCAAACCATTTGTTCCCTTTTTTCCTTCAGGCTTTTTACATGTGCCCAAACACCCCCTACCCACTCTGTTAGATAGGTGCTTTGGTGCAAATCACCACGGGTGGGAAAGTGAGACGCTGAAAGCAGTCAACATGACACTGTGAGTGTCATTCAGAGAGCTGAAAAAGACCGCAATCTGCATTTAATAGGGCAGAAAAACAAAGTAGTTTTACTCTGCAGTGTGGGACTTTTTTTTCTTTTCAAAACTGGAGGGAAACAGCAGCCTGTTCACTCAGATAATTTTAATTCAAATAAAGAGTGTAATGAGATTTGCCGACAAAATTAGCTTTGGAAAAAAAACAACAGTTACTTAATGAGGTAATTTGGATTTTTAAACAGCATTATTTTTTCATTCCCCTATCCTTTGAGTGTGATAATATAGAGAGCTGTAATTTAAATAATGCTGATTACCATCAAGATATAGCCAGCTGAAATGCAGACGTGAAATGATGAGACAGGGATAAATCCCCGACTGAGGTCAGCTTCAAACACTGCGGCTGGTGCCGAAAAGCAGGCTTTTAATCTTCTGAATCCCCTTTGCTCCATATCGAAGTGTTATGCAAGCTAACCTGGGGTCAGATAATTAAGATGGAGGAGATAAAGCTTGCTCCGTCAGGTCCAAAATGTTTCATGGGTATGTAGAAAGTGCATCTGCTGCGCTCGCTGTGGCTGGAAGGCTAATCCCTCTTTCCTCCATTAACACCCGTTATCCTTTGGTTCGGCAGACAATGAAATCTGGTGATCATGCAGCTTCTGTTGTCCTAAATGCCGCTATTTATGAGGGATCACAAAGTCCAGCAACCACTTCCCTGGTTTTCCAATTTTCGTGCCAGATGTTGATAGTGGGGAGCTCCAGAGACTATAATAAGAGTGCTATATCAAATCATAGGACTGCAGGCTTAACCCCGCTCAGCTTCCTTGTGAGCAGTTTGGTAAAAACAGTGACGTGGTTTTAATCCGTCTGCTTTGATGGATGTATGAGAAAATGAAGGGAGTAGACTCACATGTTGTAGAGCACGCACCAGCCACAGTGGGGATCACCAGCGCTGAGGCACTCAGCACACGTAGTGTACTGCTCACAGGACTCCACAGGGACCTGGACTACCTGGAGCAGAGGAATGACAGGAGGGCAGGAAGGCTGGCAAGTCAACAACAGCTGAGAACTAAAAGATTTTAGAAAAGCAATTCAATATATCAGTGTTCTTTTTTTAAATATATTTGAACCTTTTTTGGCCATAAAAAAATCTAGATTTTGAAGATTAGTGAACCCCAGAATTAGTGAGATAATTTATGATTCATTCATTAGGCAAAGAAGTGTAATAACAGTTGTGGCTTTCTTACAAACTGAAATCTGAAAAGTGTAGCTGCATTTGTACTGAATCCACTTCAATCAATTCAGTCTAAGCAGTTTCTCTGTCCATGCTGAAGAAAGGCATAATGCTGCCATTGCCATGTTTCACTGTGTGGAAAGTAGTCCTCAGTTCTGTGTGCATACTGTTAAAAAATACTTGGAAAGGTCACTGTCATGCTTTCTGTTTTTAGTTTTTGGACATGAGGGTAGTATTTGTGCAAATCTCACACCAGCTCAAGAATTATAAGAACCAGAAAATGTCCATGTGGACTTAAGGCACAGGAGAGAAAACCAGAATGTGTCAGAAAATTTTGAGCAGAATGATGTAAAATTTCAGGGAATGTTTACTGTATTATCTCAATAATGACTTATCTTCATCAGATCACTTTTTGCTCAAAAATAAAAAAAATATTCTTAACCACTTGTGATTGTATTAAGAATTTGTCTAGGGGTGCACTGATGGCAGTTTTTTGGTCGATCACTGATCACTGGTCTTTTAAAAAGCCTGACCTGTCAATTTCGATTTTGGTCAATGCCAATTCTTTTTTGTTTTAAATGTTGCTAAATATAGCAAGAAAGTCGCTGACTTGGCAACAGTTGGGTGACTATTGTTGAATGCAAATGGTCGAGTTTGTAAATGTGCAGACATGACCAGTTGGGTTGGTCTGTCCATCAGCCCTCTCACAGGAGAGCAGAAGAGGACAGTGGGTGAGTTTTAGACCTTTCCTGAGCTAGATGAGATTGGTTTCATATATATGGATCGGCTGATCACTGATCTCCCAAAATTAAGAAAATTGCCACTGATAAATTGATGCACCCCTAGATTTGTCAGAGAGATGCTAAAAAAGCTTTACCTAATGAGTCTGCACTTTGTATGAATAGCAAACAACTTGCAACAAACATTAAATAGCACAAGATTAAGACCAGCACATGAGAAAATTTAAGCATTCTGTGGCTCCAAATGTTTCCTGTATAATCATGTGCTGGAGTTCAGTTTTATTTAATGGAACTCTTTTTCTTTTCATCCTAAGTGATCAGTAGCTGTTACAATTACTTCTTCCAAACCGGCATCCAGAATCAGCTTCATTCTGGAAGTGGATTAATGGCAGAGAAAACCAGAACTCCAAAACCAAAATAGATCTTTGTTTAGGTCATTTGGACAATGACATTTTTAAGTGGGAGATCTGGGATTATACCTTTGGATTTGGGCTGCAGTAGTTTGTTGCATTGAGTAGCTAAAGAAGAACTTATCTTAGTTCTTACTGTTTAGACTGTAACAGAACTCGTAATATCTCACTATTGAATATGTTTTGGCAAGTATGCCAAGATAAGATAAGATAAGCCTACTGTGCAACACTTACCAACAGTTTATTTTTTCAAGAAGTAAATAATTCTATATTGGTGTGTTGAGAAAAAAACTGCAACTCTTATACCCACTTTCCATTTTCATTTGTTCTAGCACATGGAAAAACATCTAAACAAAACCTAGCATATGAGCTTTTAACTATGTTTCAGTACACACACAAGAACACAATCTTATCTTGTAGATAGCCACATACTTGCATAAGTGTCTGGCAAAGCTATAGCTCTCAATTAACTGCTTAAAGTCATTGCTGTTACACCACCCCTGCATACCAAGCCAGTTGGAGCAGCAGCCTGTGCATGCCTGGTTTCTACTTGGTTATTATTCTAGGTCTGTACATATGATGCAAGCAATTTCCTGATGTAAGCAATCAGAAATGAAGAGTGGATTATGGATTAGAGTGTCTCCGGTGCACTTGATAGCATAAGTGGGTGCTCTCTCAGGTCTGTGTAGGCAAAATGGATTATCTGTTGCTCCCTACAAATAACTGTCCTTTTTTTAAACAGCAGTTCAGAACCCATTCGTGGCATTCCATTAGCAAAATGATTTTGCAGTGTGGGAGGGGCCATGGGCTGTAATCCATGAAGAGTTGTGGTCCAGAGCTCATCCAAACTAACATTGTTGGTCTGTGAATTGTACACAGCATGACCTTAACAAAGAGAGAATAATGGATCTGCTTTCTGATACCTTACAAAGAATACAATGTAATGCTTGCTCTAAATGTGAAGCAGTATTTGCTTTGTGGATCTGTTTTGAGCGAGAGCTTACTGAAATAAACCCAGAAATGCCTCCTTAGAACCCCTTCAGAAAGATTAAGAACACTATAACGTTAAAAAAAACAGACTATAGATTGTGTAGAAGGTTTTAAAGAGGTCTTTTTATACCTAGTGAGAGCACAGTGAGCTCACCATTGTGCTTAATAGTGAAAGAAGGTTCTCACAACTTTCATAGAGATTGTGGTGGCTTATTATCATGTTGGCAGCATGACAAGGTCCTGGGTGAGGCACGGTGGAAGCAATGTAAACCTCTACTGGTGCACATCTGGATAGATTACTCCCATGTGAATTTGAAGCAGAACTGCCTAAGTTGGTCTCATACAAAGGCCTCATCTTGCCCAAACCAAGTAAATTATTATAACACTCTTACTTTGGCTGCAAAGCTTATCAGATCTAGCAGCTCTTATGGCTTCAACTCCTTGGATTGTTTGTTACCAAGGAGGTGCAACAAACAATCCACGGTTTTGATGCAAATGAATACAACACCTGGTTCAGGCCCCTTCCTCTTAGAGATCAGTATGCTACAGTGAGAAAAAGGACACACACCTATGAATTGTTTGCAATTTACATGTAAAACCTACCTCTCATGCATTGTGTTTCATGCTGAGGAGAAGGAAAAAGAAAGAGCAACAGCTCATAGGGCTTTGCAAAGTAATTTAAAATTATCAGAGCACAACTCAAAATCAATTTCAGGTTATAGAAATCTATTCACTGAGCCATAGATTTGATTTCAGTTTTGAATCTACTGTTAGATGTCAATCAGATAGTCAATGCTACATCTTTCTGTAGCTCTGATTTAGACCCAGTAAAACTGCCTGTTACAAAAGTTATCTAAGTTTAGACTTAGGATTAAATTTAGACCCACAAAAACGACTGCAAATCAGGCAAGTATACTTAAAAGCATGAACTTAAACTTAAAGGCGAATTCATTTGATTCATTAAGAAGTAATTTAATCTGTTTTTAGTTGTGTATTGCAGCATTAACATCAAGATGACTTTTATTTTTTAGTTTATTTTAAATGGAAAAAAAAATTGTACTATGGTTGATGAAAACAAAAAGTATTTCAGTCTAAAGTGTACTTAAATGTTTGAGCTGCATTGGAAGTCTTCTTGATACTATCACTCATTTTCTGAAGAAGAAAATGTCTTCAGTTTAGCATGTAGTCCTCAACAGAGGACAAACAGACCTTTCAAAGACCACCTCACTCTAAGCACCAAAACTGTGAACCACAATTTCACTTAATCAGTTTTAAAAATAAGTTTTTCACAAAGACACTTTGTTTTTATTTATTTAACTGAATCTGTTTATAAAATGGAAATTCAGCAATGTTTGGCATAAGATACTATTTACACACTAACAAGAATTTTGGAGAATTAGATTTATATTGTCCATAAAAGTCTTGACTTTCAAATATAGATTTTTGTGGTAGATAGTTTTAAGCAATGAACTTTAACACTTTGTACATTTTTAGGCACATAATGAACAATACAGCATTGTGATCGAGCTCATTGAATGGTAGAGTGAAAAAGGAGCAGAGGTTCAAAGAAAAATATTTAAGAGCTGTTAGACACCTGAAGATTGATGAAGACTACTTTAAGATTGTAAGAAAATATGGCCTCCGAGAAACAAAATAAAAAAAAGCATGGGGAAATGTAGATGCTTAGCACAGTAATGCAAATAACAATATGTGTAAATACTCATAACATTAGCTTTAATAAAAAGATGGTGTAATAGTTTATTATAATGGTTGCAGTATTTCCACTACACAGCAGAATGTATATACACATTGCTGTCTTTTCATATTTTCAGTTCAGTAAATTCTCCCTTAATTATTATTTATTGCATTGTATCTATTTATGTAAATGCACTGTAAATCATTCATGACTACACAAAATATTTAACATCTATTTAACTTTTTTTTTTTTAGATTTTTTTTCTTGTAGAAACTGATCATTTAAAGCAAATACAGAACAGAAAAATCATTCGGTTCAGGCTGCTTCCTGTAAAATGCTTGCTGGCAGTGTCAATCACAGCAAAGCTGGCTAAGCACAGCATTACATTTAATTTGTAGCTTTTTGAATGACAAAAAGTATTATTCACAACATCTGGAGCATCCTCAAAGTAATGTGTGACCTTTTGATCTATACAATTTGCCACCACTTTTCCCTTTTATCTGGATAAACTGAAAGTTTATAAATGAGGCCAGAAGAATGTACAGGCATTTGGAGCTCTGCAATTCTGAAATCCTATACCCTCAGTCTGCTTTGGAAAATCCTTTAAAATAACATGTCAGTGTCATGTGTCAACTGAGTATTTCAGGTCATATTGGGACTCCCCACGATGGAGACATAATCTGTTTTCAGATTATGTCTCAGATTAAATTAAGTTATTTTAATGCAGAACCTGTAAAGATTGTTTTTCTAACATTTCTGAAAATGAATGTTCTTGTGCACAGATGTATATTTCTGTAAACAGTATTAGAAAAACTTGGCTAAAATATATCAGAGTATGCAAAACTGAAAAACATGCATCATCATCCATAAAGATTAAGACGCTATATTGCAGCCAAATCATCAGTTAATATTCTTGCATCCATAAAAGCGGGAGGTTTTCACAGCTGGACTGTCATGGCTTTCATGCACACGTTGATCTAATGACAAGCAAATGTGCTCTAAAGAGGAACAGCTCCTGTATGTCTCTAGGTTTAATAAGACTTATAAAACCATTCAAATATTTTTGATATTTAAACATCTCCTTAGATAGCATGATAACTACTCGGAGTGTTGAAGCAACACCCCAAGTATATTTTTGGTGAGGGAATAATATTACAATATCATATGAAGCTCAAAAATTCTGATCTTGCGAAATATCCCTCCTTCAACACACATGGCAATAAATAAAAGGGGTAGCAGTGAAAATGCATTTCAACAAAACGTGACAGAGAAACACGACTTTGAGGTGAAAGACGTAAATCGCGAGCTTATTTTTGCACAATATATTAAATGTTAAATAAAATTTCCCAGAAGTGAGATTCATGCTGTAAGATCAGATGAGTGTTGCAAAGCTGGTAGAAAAGTAAACTATGGAAAACTGAGGTAAAATATGCATCATCATCATCATCATCATCATCATCATCGTCAATACATCAGAAAGAGAACAAATAAACTCATAGTTTATTTCCTACAGATAAATGCACTGCTTGGTTGTGTTTAGATGTGCAGATGGAGAATGGCATGTTGGCTGTTTTCTCTAACAGACTTTGGAAACCTGAAGCTTAGAAAACAAACAATGTGAGCCAGAAACTTAGAACAATCTGTTAATACTTAGTCTCTTCTCCAGGTCCCACTAACAAAGTTTTTCAGTCTGGTTAGAGATAGATTCTGCAAGTGCATGAATCTTAGGCTTCCTTGTTATTAATACCACAATTCAAAAATAAAATAAACCACTAAAAGAAAAAAAAAATCAAATAATTTTGCAAAAGCAAGATTGTGTGAAGGAAAATGTCTTTTTGTTTAAGGGTGAAGAGGTGAGTTCTCATCTTCATGTTGCTTTAAAAAAATCTAGCATACACCACATTACCATACTTAAGTTCATTCTGGCAAATGTAATTCAGTTAAAAAGCATCTTTTAAACACCTGCAAAATTGCTTGGAATTATTGGGCTTATTAAGAAAAGATAAGGTCAGCAGCACTGGTCACCAATAAGAGCTTAATGTTTGAAATTTGAATCATCAGCTCCATGACTTAATTGGAAAAAATGTCCACTTCAGCACAAGCCTTTACCAAAAGGCCTCAAGGTAATAATGTTAAAAATGATCAAATAAAAGTAGCAGAAATGAGTCAGTAAAAGGACAATAGAAACTGCCCACAAATTAGGAATGTAAGTAATACCACAAATAATAATAATTTAATTGCGAATACTGCTTTGCTACAGAGCAAGCAACATTTCGGGAAACTACAGCCCAAAGACAACATCTAAAAACAATGATAGGAACTACTTCTCTGTCCAGTGTTCCTAAGAAAGGTTGTGAATGGGATGAGAAGCATTGTTGTGATGACATGCTGAAGGCTGAGTGTCAGAAAGAGCAGGAGCTTATTAAAGAGAAGGTGTTGCACTGTGAAGTCTAATTCCTTTTTAAGTTATATTTGATATATGTAGCACTTTCATAACAACTGAAGCTAACATACTGTGGAGAAATGCATATCTACTTAGATAATTATTGGATATTTTATTATAGCCCACTATATGCACTAGTACTTATTACTGGTGATATATTGTGATTATTTTTGATGATGGGGGCTAGTTATTCACTCGTGGTTGACCGCTACAGACAAAACATGTTGCTGCAAAATCTAACCCACAAACTCCAAAAAAGAACAAAAATCCTAAAAACTGTAAACAAATAAATCTTGGTAAAATATGAAAAATAAACCACAAGGACATAAAACTAACCAGGAACAGGACTGGAATGATAGAAACTATCCTCATCTCTTTCTCAATCTATGGGTTGGGAAAGCACCAAACTTTGCCAACACTAAGCAAATATAACAGCTTAATGTCCTGTTATGTCGTTCAGTCAAATTTAAAATGTTATGACTGAGCGTTAGCAATGAAGAAGTTAGGTTTAAATGGAAATTAAGACAAAAGTCTTTTGAAAACTTTGAGGAATCTAGCCATACTGTGTCTTACATCAAATGAATGTTGTTCAAATGAAATGAACAACATTTATTTAATTTGAAACATAATTCAGACACTTTACACAACTTGTCTGGCAGGAAGTGTGTAAAGGTAACACTCACCATTAATAAAAAAAAAAAAAAAAAATGAATATAGAGAAAAAAGAGGGAAGCAGAGAGAAGCAAAGCTGTCCATGGTGGGGGTTTCAAGGAATGATTTGGCATTTTCTTGAGTGGCACTCTGAGGGATTTCCCTGGAAAAACCTTGCAGCAGCTTTGTGTTTACTCCGAGGCTGAAGGCCGTAGCCATCACTTCACAGACAGACGAAGAAAACTCTGAGTCATGTGTTTGGATTATAAGCATTACTGTACTAAAGAACGAAACTAAAAACGCATAGTGAGTGAAAAAAACGAAGACAGCTGTGAAACCTTTTTTCACATCAAACATTGATCCCAATTGGTCTTTAAGAAAAACACTTATATCCACACATAAATACAGTGATTTGCCTTTATTTTGCCTCACTCTTTATCATCATGCTAACCCTGCGTGTTTCAAACCGAGAGTAGACGGCAAGCCTTATTGTCATTCCACATGAGTTGGCTGATCTCAGCCAAATCTTTCTGTGCCTCATTCCTCATTCCTCATCAGGGCTGCATTGTGTGGCTTCCACCAATCTGAAAATCTCTCATAACTGGGATCCACTGAAAATGTGGGGAATCTGTAAGTGAAGCTCTGTCTCTTGGGGGGGATTCCTTACCAGCGCTGCGGGAAAGTCTTTCGGGGAGCGCTTGGGCAAAGATGGAGATGGAGACAAACAGAGGAAGGCTTTACTTTCCTCAAAGCTTGTGAGAGCTACAAAGCCAAAGCTGTTCTAATATTGAGAGAAAAAGCTCGGTCAAGCTGGGCTTCTGGTTTCCTGCTTGGTTATTATGCGCCACTGAGGGAGATGTGAGGGGAGAAAGTAGCTGGAAATCTCCTTGGAAGAAGCTCGCGTCTCTCCTTGAACAACCAGAGCTCATCAATAAATGATGCTGTGTCTCTTCCAGTCAATCACAAACACAAGAAGTGCCTTGATTTGTTTTAGAAAACGGTGCTCAACACAGTACTGTCTTTATTCTCCCGCATCCTTCCTTGATGACATCCCTTGTTCCCTTAAACGTCATACTTTTAAAGATGGATGGCTTTTAAAGTTCATTTTCATGCTCTTGAAAAGAGTTTGAACCGCTCTGTAATAACTGGCGCTACCGCGATTGCCCTAGCTGGCCTTTGGCTCTCCGTCCTGTGACTCTGCTTCGGTAGATTCCAGCAGAGAGCAGTGATAGCTGCTTTTTCTGGCCACAGTGAAACCTAATCCCATTTCACAGTGGCAGGCCATCGTGCCAAAATAATCACTTGATGGGAGTTGAAAGTGATTACCAATGTTCTCTCTTATCTGCAATGAGTGCAGAGAATACCGTCCAGCAACAACTATTTGCTTCTGTGATGCCGGGCCAAGTGAAGAGCGCAATAGGAGGGCACATTCGTCCAGAAAAAAACCCCTTCAGTGGCTTTCCACGGTTTGTGTGTCAGGAGTGCTCACAAAAGATGCACGCACTGTAAGTCGATTCGCTTGGATAAGTAATTAGACCAATGGTCCATCCCCTCACACACAGCCTACATATTTAACAATCCCTCTGTAGACGTGAATTTGAATTTCCTCTCTGTGTTTTGGCGATAAGCCATGATCATCTGGTTGTATTCCAAAAAAAATATTATTCATTAGTCATTTATTGCTGTTTTTGATTTGGAATTGTGTTAGTTGCTAATTTTTAAACTGTAAGTACTTGCTCCAGCAGGAATGATTATTTATGCAGAACAAAGCAAACAGTCTTATGTGCAGCATCCTGATAAGTTGAATCCAAGCAAATCCCTCAAAAAGAAGAGTTATTTATTTTTGTGCCTCAGCAAATGCGTAATTTTATCAGTTTCTCTGACCCAACACCAAGAAAAGTTAACAAATAAAAATTAATTTCACATCAAATGAAAGTTTCAGCTCCAAATTTCCATGCTATGCATTCAGCGACTCGCTCAAGGGCACATCAGCATGCTGAAGGTTCGCTCTCAAAGTGACTTGAGCCCGCAGGCGTCCTTCAGATCTCAGGCTTTCGCCTATCGCTACATCCCCACCCAGCTCAGCAGCTCTTCTGACAGAAGCTCCAAAATAAGGGCGTTTCCTCACCTGATAGTCAGACATGACATACAGAGAGTTCCTGTCCAGGGAAAAGGCCATGTCCCGTAGGACTGGGCTGCTGTCCTTCATCACAGTCAGCGTCTCGTACAGCACTCCTCCCTCCTGAGTGCCGTCCACCCTGATCTAAAGAGACGTCGATAAACAGAAACAAAGAGATACTATTTATTTTTTTTATCAGTAAAAAACAAATTTAACCTTTACAAGGAACAAGAAAATAAAGATTGCTTTCACTATCATGAACAAAAATGTTCACCTACAAGAAAAAAAGTATAGATCAATGAATTAAGCTTGTCTGTTTATGACATTTTTAACAATTTAAACATCAAAACTTTTTCTTTATTAGCACAGATGTGCATCCAATCAAAGCTGCACAGCTATTCATAAATTATCCTCCAAATATAGTAAAAACATAAAAATACAATACAATTTACAAAAAAGGGATTTTAAATATAATTAGAGAAAACTGATATGTAACGTAAACTTGATTAAATAACCAGATTTTATACCATTGAGGCTATCTATTCCTCAATCACGAGCAAAAAGCAAAGTACACTTTGTCTGAATATTGGGACCATGTCCCATATATGTAATGTGCATTTCTCCATCAAATGAGTAGATGATTTACAGAACCCTGGATCTATTCAGGCCACATTGCTAATAGAAGATGCAAATAATGTCCAAAGAGAGACCATTGCCAAAAACAGTTCAGTAAAATCAGATTAGAAAGAATTTAGGTTTTTAATTTACGTGTTGCACTGATTTAAAGAGGGTAATATTTTACTCAAAATTCACATTTTGCTGTTTAATGAAAGAACGGATTGTATATTTTTAGATGTCGACAAAGACAGCTTGTTCAAACCTCCCTCAAATTTCATATTTCCAAATTTCCAATTTAGACCAATTTGAAAGGGAAAAAAGGGAATATTGAAGCTCAAAGTCACAAAATATGTCAACGTGTCTTTAGCTTCTTTAGGATTCTATCAAGGAAACACACCACTCTTCTTCCAGTTTTAAATTTTGCTTTAACATCGCAGGGCTGGATTCTTAGAGATTAAAAATTATGTTTATCTTTTTATCGCCTCTCAAAACCAAATTAAGAAAATTTCCAAGATGTTTGCCTCCCAGCTTTGCTACAATTTCCATTGCACTCAAACAGTTCCTTGTGAATTCATGGCTTTTAAACAGAATTTCCTTTGACTGCAAACATAACAGATGCCGACCGGTAAAAGGTTTTCACTTTTCCTTTCCACTTTGACAAACAATGTGTGCCGTTTCAGATAAGCAAAATAATAAGCAGGTGAGCCTTTGTTCAAGTCTGTCGCTGATGCACACGCTGTCAATAGGCAGTGCATGTAGAACTACATTTACGTTCTAGTTTCTGCATAATGAAAGTGTTTCAGCTTTACATCTGGTTTTTACTTTTTTCAATGTGCATTTCTTTACAACAGTCATTAATTTTATTTCCAGAAAAATGCCTGTATTTGCAATCACAAAACCTATGTTTGTCTCTGCAGGAATAATGTAAACCGCATCAATATCAATGATAGCTTGACACACTAAGTAAAAATCAAAAGTGTGAAAGAGTCAGCAAAGTCGGAGTAAAAGCAAACCACAGCAAGAAACAACCCTTATTAGCGATGCAAACCCAAGCTGAAGCTCCTTTTAAATTCCATTGAAAGTGGATCATTTGCTGCATGATGCAATTATAGTAAAGCTGAATTAATTTCCCAATCATAATAATTAAAAGAAATGCAAGATCATGAAGACATGGAGTGGAGAATTGTGGAATTTTTCTCAAATGACTACAGCGTGATTATGCCACATCTTCCTAGCATGAGTCTGAGCACGTGGCCTCGGCACCCAAATCAAATTTGACTGCAGATGATTTTGAGCGTTTGCCAGGTCTAGCTCACACAATGTGGCAGAGCCTCAGCATTCTCTCAGTGGGGACAGTCAATCAATACAAACTGATTACATGATTGGATCCCCCAGGCACCAAAACTTCATCAATCAATCACGGCTCCACCTTCCAGGCAGTTGCGCCTCGCCAACAGTCAGCTCAGGCAGACAGGAATGAAAAACAGAGGGGAGGATATGTTTACTAAAAGCTGTTTGTTTTAGTTTAGATGGAAAGGAGGATAGAAATAGAAGTAACGTGAGGACATGGCTTCAGTTTTTCATCTAATACCACCCAGCTGCAATAGTGACAGGACATTTTTTGTTATTTTTAGATCATGTAGAGGGCACTATCTTTTCAGAATTGTTTGTTGGCTTATTGCTATGCATATTTTTGTCGCAAAAGATACTTAAAATATAATAGTCTCATTAGAGGTCTTCTTGATTCTCTTTTCCTCTTTGGAATCCCACATATACGCAGATTTTGATATGCTTTACCACACTCTTCTGTTCATAAATAGCACACAAGTGAATGTAAGAATCTCTGTTGGAAAACAATGTTTAAGTAAAAAAAGAGACATGCACACACGCACGCACACAAAGAGGACAGATATATTGAGCTTTGTGGCATTTTGGCAGGAATATCATGAGAGTGGCCAAGGGATAGAGATGCTAAAATGAGCTTTGACAAATATTGACCCATCATGACTGATCCGAGCGGTTTGATTTCAGCGCATTCACACATGGTTTTATTATCTAAAGCAGGGCTGACCAGGTGGGCGCCCTCTGGGAGGACCAGGTCCTCAATCTCTCCTTAAGCCCTACAGCTTTATAATGAGAGTAAGGCAGGTTTAATTAGTTTTATAATGAGCCTGCTTGTTGAAGGTGACACACATAGTTGCCCACGTACCACAAGACAGAGGTTGCAAACAAAAAAATAATTAAAGTACAGGAACTCACTCTCCTGTTGGTTGCACTCATAAAATTTGTAATTGCAAACTGTAAACATGATGGCTTATTTAGACCACCTTCGGGTGTGCTACATTATTAAAAGGACAGACCAAACATGAAACAATAAATGTTGGCCAAGTCACTAAGATGTAGTAGCTGCATAATTAGTTTTTCAAATTTTTTGCACCTAAAATCAGCATCTTATTCATTAAGCAAATAAAACAAATTAAATTGTGGTGAAATTTGGTATAGTTGTGAGTTAAACTGTGTTTGATGGGTCAATTACTCCCACTTGGCCAGCTAAAAAATGTATTCTTTCTATAATTAGTAAGTAGACTGAGTGTAGTTTTGACTGCTAATCATGTTATGTTTGTTTCTTTTGTTTAGTTGTTCAGTAGTGAATATGATCTGATTAAAAATAATGCCTTGGTTCTTGATTTTAACAATATGTAGTAAAAACTAATTCAATTCAATTGAAGTAATAATCAATGTCTAAATAGATTTTAGATATACTTGAACTTCTTCAAAATATATAGAAATATAGTTTTTTCTCTAAGAGAAGATAATTCAAGGAAATAAAGTAGTCACCCTTTCAGACTTTAAGGATTTATGAGATTAATTGATTTCTAAATGTTGAAATAGCTTAATGTATTTTAATTCTGTTGCAACAATATGTGCTGTAATTATTTGGGAAAAAATTTTTCAAATATTTTCAAGAAGCATTTTTATCCTTCAGTTTTAACAAGCTATGATGTCAAGCTATGATGTCAGTGGAAAAAAAAACTGCTTTCTTGAACATCATTGGAAACAGGGCTTTGTAGACTTAAAGTTGCAGTAAAGAAGCTCTCTAAGTCTGGGCTTGGACTTTGCTGCATTAAATGAATCTCAATATTCAAGTAATCCCAAACGTGCTCTATTGAGATCTGGTGACTGTTGAGGCCATTGGATTACAGTAAACCCATTTTCATGCTCAAGAAACTAGCTTGACATGATTTGAGCTTTGTGAAAAGGTGCATCATTCTGCCAGAAGTAGCCACTAGAGGATGAGTGCACTGTGGTTTAAAAGGATAGACATGGTCAGGAACAATGCTGTAATAGACTGTGATGTTTACACTACTTGTAATTGGTTCTAATCGTGCCCAAGTGGTGCCAAAGAAATTATCTGCTGCACAGTTGAGCCAACAGCACAAGTCTACAATGTTGACACCAGACAGAATGGTTCAATATTTACCGTTATGTTGTCTATGCCATATTATGACTCGACTATCATAGCTGAAGTTGAGTCTTATCAGACCAGGCAACATTTTTCCAATCTGTTGTCCAATTTTAGAGAGTCTGTGCAAAATCCACTGCTGCCATTTTATCATCTCAAACCAGCCTGCACATTTTCGTCTGACCTCTGACATCTTTAGGGCATTTTTATTAACAAAACTGTTGTTCACTGGGTATTTCCCCTTTCCTGACATTTCTCTTTATATGACATAGATGGCGCTTCATTAAAATCCCACTAAATCAGCAGTTTCCACAAAAGTAATTCCAGATTCAAAATCACTTTTCCTCTCATCTATCAAATGTTCTCCAGGTGTTTATCTTCAGATCTTATCAAGTGTTCTTCAATTTAAATAGCTGAATAACTATTTGTGATAACAAATATTTAAACAGTTTACCTAATAAATAGCCCAGCTTTTCTGTCATGTGATAGTCATACCAATCTAAAATAATTCTTAGCTAAACATTTTTTTACATGGAAATACTACTCATCTACCTCGACTACGCTCCATAGCAAAGTGCAAAGGGAGCTTTTATCTAATGTCCATATTTTTACTTTCAGAAATCCTCTACTATAGACTCCCTTGTGTTGTCCCTTCCATATGAAATAAGACTTGTACAAAAACTGTTTTAGTACACACTTATTTGACCTCACTGTGTCTTTAATTTAATTCCCCTTTCCCAGCATCAAACAGGAAAATAGGACATATATTTAACTTGAAAATATGTAACCCAACAGCAGCAATATCCGTCCTGCTGCTTAAATTATCTTGCAGGACCTATGATGGTTATAAACAACAGTTTGGCTTCCCCAAACAAATATGCAACCTGAGCCTGTGCTTAAGAAAAACAGCCTTCCTTTCTCATGGATGGCTTTGCATCTTAAGCACAGTCTAATCCCATGAGAGCCAAAGAAAACAAGAAATGACTTTTAAGATATGACTTGGCTCGAGTCTGGTTGGCTCTGTTGTAAAACTGCCAGACCTTCTATGATGGAGTCACCTACCAAGACGTCTCTGCGGTGACTGTTTACATATGGGATGGATTATAAACGATGATTTACAAGCTAGGGATGTTTGCATATAAACGTCTGTCTTTTCTTACCACAGTTAAAAAAAACTGTAGATGACTTTGTTTATGCGTTAAAGCCAGTTTAAATTCAAGAGACACAGTCCATGTCTTGCATCGCTGGCCAATCTATGTCCAGTTAACCTAAACATATGGATGATGACCTAGGAGGCAAGCAGCAATCTGTTCAATGATTCATTCCCAATCTGCCACGCTGACAAGGTTTCAGCTGTCCCTCAAGACCTTTATGTCTGCAGTACTTTAAATTGGACATGGCACAGTCTATATATGCTTTTTTCTACAGTAAATGTCTGTTATTATTCTGAATATTCATTGGTATGCCTGAATGAAACATTCCACATATTTAAGCTAAAGTAAAAGTTTTCATGTTCATGAAAAGTAAAAGCATCTTTTATGCCTTAAAGACAGGCTGCGGAATGAAACTACATGCAAGACTAGATCTAAAGAAGATAGATATGGAATGTCGGAAAGCAGACTTTGGAGCAGACTTCAGAGAGGACGCTTGCAGGCTTGAATCTCTACGATGACATGGGGCACTCAGTAACATAAGGGTCCAACAACTGTTCACCTTTAAGCTTGAGTGGCTGTGCATATGGTCCGATTGCGGCTGACAGCCCAGGAGAGTGTGCATTGATTAACCCATATATTCATGATGCCTCTGTGAATGCTAATGAAGCAAAACCCAGGACAGAGCTGAGCAGCAGTTAGCATTTAATGACAACAGAGAGCATCGCTGATGTGGAGATCTGTATCATCGGACTCGGCAAAGAGAGAGATATTGATCATTGCTATGAGACACAATGTATTGGTAAAACATAGCATGTGTGTGTGTGTGTGCTTGTGAAAGTTTGACTTAAAAAGTTTTCAGCTACAGAAACCTAAATTTCCCTCCACCCTGGCCTTCAGCTGCCTGGCAAGCCTCCAATCTTCATTTTACTGTTTTTGCAACTTGACCACAGTCTCCTCTCCATCTGTGCACATTCACTTCTTTTCCATCTCCTTCAGGACATGATTTCCTGCTTTCTGTTTCCTATCCTCCTCCATGCTGCACGCTATCCCTGAAATCATTCCCATTGTTTGTCCGGTTCCCATGGCCCACCAACAAAAGCAGTGGGAGGGGGACAGCGGAACAATTCATGGCACCCGTATGGTCTTCATTTTCCATACCACAGTGTAGTCACAGTACTCTTGTGTATTTTCATTTGTGTGAGCAAACAGTAGAAAGAAAGCAAGTGAAGGAAAAAAGAGGACAAAGAGTTGGAGGGGAAAAGATGGAGCAGCTCAATTAAAGTCGGTCATGAAAAGCAGAAAGATGGACACCTCCCTGTGTTATCACAAAATTGCCTCTCTTAATACCTTTTACAATTTCAGCTGCACTAAGACATCCAATGACAATCCACTCTGCAGAGTTTTACCCTCAGGTCCAGCTCATGCAGTTATGAAAATCCTTTCAGTTTAGCCTCAAACACACCTACTCTTCCCTTGCTTTGAAAGCCCATTCTAGTGATTTCAATCATCGAATCAAATCTCCCCTTCCCAGACCCACGTTACAAATAGTGACTTTGAAAAGTTCAAGTCATTTAGCAGTGCACCCGAGAATTTCTCCACCCGCTTATCGCTCTCAATAAGCCATAATAAACACACTATTTGCACATGAAAGTATTTGACCAAGGCTTTATTTGCCATAAGCTTAACATTTACAGTCATTTCAAGGTAAATGTGGTAGCTGAGTCGTGAGAGCCACGGAGATAAAACGGTGGGAGGTTTTTATATTGTTGAACACTGCTTCGTCCTTCGTGATACCTTTCTTCTAATTTCATTTGCAAAGACTAAGTACTTACTAACCTGTGACTCTAAGAGTAACTTTACTCAAATAGTCTCGAGTCATGTATTCAAGAAATTTGGTGTCGTCTTTTAGTTTATTATAAACACCAGCGACTATGACATCATTGTTGTGCTCCTTAACTGTGATGCACTTAAAACCTTGTAATTATGGCTAAAAGCGGGGACCATTTTGGCCCAAATTGCACAATATTTAAAAGCACTCCCCGTGTCAGAGGAGCATCGTCTTTCAGTGTGGTATTGTAGTACTTCAGAGCACAACAGAGCTCTGCAGAAAATCAATTCTACTCGGCAAATGTAATGTGTTTGAAGCTGCCACAGGGCTTGTTTGTTTAAACCTGCCACAGGGTTTTCAACAAAAATGCATAATGTCATCATAGTGTGTCTGCTGCTTATTTGCATGAGGAAAAAAGCTTAATATCCTACATACAAATAGTAGGATGTATGACATTAAGAAATCAGAAATGTATGCAATATAGATGTGTTACTGGGATGGTGTAGAAGCTGAACAATGGTTGGTTCAAAAATACTTGACATTTCATTTATTTGACATCAAGTTTCTTTCTGTGATTTCAGAAATTACCCAAACACATACAGCAGTGGAGTAATTTGACATAATGCTCTGCTTTACAGAGGAATCTGATCTGTTTGCAGTCAAATATATATGACTGACTCAGTTTCTTTATTTCTGTGTTTTAGTTACTCTCATAACCATCTTAATATATATCTCACTTTAAAACCCATACATTACACATTACACCTTTCCCAGGGAGTTTACTGTTGAACCAAATGTCCAGTTTTGTGAAAAACGACCTACCCTGGTGTGCTTTATCGAGAGCAGATATGGCAGTTCCAAAAACATATTGTCACATCAGTTGTTGTTTTTTAACCGTACATGAATGCTGCACTACTGCATTCAGATGTGCATCAGTATTGCAATAAATTAACAACTTGAAGTCGCACAATTGAATAGCGTGCTCATTTTAGGTTTTTCCTGCTTTTTCCTGTGATGTGGAAATGTGGTAGTGAATGCATTCACCCTACTGAAATCCATTTAAATACACAACAGTGGAAAATAATTACTTTTTACCTTATTAGTGCATGCAAGCGGCAAAAGCTCCTTCTGTTTTCAACCCAGAGTTACCCAGTAGGATAAAACTACTCAGTTAAAATGAACCACCTGAAGCTACAAAGCGGTGTCACATAATGATAGAAATGTCCTGTTTTATCAGAAACATGAGCAGTCTAATCAGGAGTTGCCAATGAGTGCATCCATATGCTGCACCAAGCTCAGACGGTAAGTCTATGGGTTGTCCTTGTGACCTTTCACCCTGCCGACACTTTTGCAGTGACAGACCTGACCTTTGCTACTAACGTGATCTGCTGATGGCATTTATAGTCATGCCCTATTTCCACTGAGCCTGTCCATTTGGGTGTGATGGAATAGGATTGGAGAAGTGACCCTGTGCTCCATGGAGGCTCTTGGGAGTCTGAGATCATAGCTACTCATTCAGTCTGTGTAATGACTGTAACTCTGGCCTTTAAACTCTCTGGTCTCAACTATAGACATGATGGATGCCTTGCTCTGCTCACCTAAACTTACCAGTCTCTTTGAGAGTACATAGTGCTTTCTTTTTTTTTTTGCACAAACTATTTTTCTGCTTAAAATTTTTCACATTATATCTCTTTTCTGACTTTCTTCTTTGGTATTTGTTGTTTCTCGTCTTTTCCCTTGGCCATTGGACTGACTTTGCCTTACACTTCCTCTTCTCTCCTTCTCTTCCTTTCCCACTGTCAGGCTATCTTGTCTTATTCCCCAATGGCTCATCAAAAGAAAGAGCTGCAGTGATGTTATCTGTGCCCCTAGTCTGGACCTGTGTGCGTGTGCGTGCGTGTGTGTGTGCTTCTTGTGTGTCAGACAGATTGCTTCTCATAAGACTGAGACCCGCAGGCTAATGTCACAACAGTCCTCTCACACATTTCCTAAGTCAGCTGCATGTAGTTTGTCTGTGTAATAAGCAGGGTTCAGCATCCTTTAAAGTTAGTTCTGATGCAAAACTGACTCTTATAGAAGCTTGACCGTAATAAAGCCAAACAGGATGCACTTGGAATGACCATGGTGGACAATGAGCTGAATCAGCTTTATCAGCCTCATGGAGAGAGCTCATCGTCTACAAGATAGTTTGATGGCCTTGCTACATTTGCTTGCCTCATATTATTGAATCAATGAATGTCAATGAGTTTCAAACTCACTATAAGAGTTTGTGTAGAAATAAATGTCTCCAGGCTTTGAGACTATGCATACTGACTTTAGTATTTAAGTCAGTATGCATAGTCTGACTTAAATGCTAAGATTTTTTGGAGGAAACAAATCGTCATAATCGAACTTTGAGTCGAACAAAAGCAAACTCTGGCCCGCCTACAAACCTCGGTCATGTAAAGGTGGTAGAGACATGTTGCAAAAGGCTTTAAGTTGTAATTTATGCAAGTGGTGGTTCTACAAAGTACTGATCAAATTTCAGATTTTTCTTTGTAAAAATAATATCGAAACCAAATATAATTCTCTCCTCCATTTTACGTTTGCATTGTAACATGACAAAACATAAAAAAGTTTAAGCGGTAATAATACTTTTACAAAAAGCATTTCTACCTTATAACACAGCATGTCTCAAAACATAATTTGGGGTCATTAGCTGAGGTCTGCACAAAAAGAAACAAAATTGGTTTTAAGTAATAAAAAAGAAGTGCTCATTACTCCTCTGAGCTTAGCCACAGATTTATTCTTTCACACCTTTGATGAAGTGAAAAATAAAGTTGAAAGAAAGCAGAAAACACTTTTAGCTCGTTGCATTTTCATTAAGAACATGAAGTTGTTTCCACACCTGCATTTAGCTATGTATTTAAATGTATAGGAAGACACTAGAAATAATGTTTGAAATTTCTGAAGTGGTCGATTCAGTCACTTTTAATGATAAATCCTGCAAGAACATAATTTTATAAAAGCATTTACAGGTGCATAATAACTTCTTATATTTAATTAAAAGAAAGGAATAAATGAACATTTATGTACTTCAGATTTGGCTCAAGTGGCCATACACAGAGATTTACATCAATTTGTGACTGTCTGAAGGCTGCAGCAAAAACATATCTGAATTGTATGGTAGCAGCTTCTTTGTGCAAATAAATAATGTCCCGGCATAATCATCGTGATGTTCTTGACATACCCAGTTATGCTAAATAGATCATAATTAAGAGGATTATTGCATTAATTACAGTTAATGAATTCAGGATCGTGTGACATCAGAGAATGCGAGATACAAATGAGGCAACAGATGTGTCTGTGTGATGAGCATTTCTATATTAACTGAAAAATATTTCTAATGTTCAGTAGAGCGATTTTAAACTGAGTCACAGGAGAGGCACTTTCAGTTAATTTTATGTATCAAATTATACACATTTGTTAACTTGTTAATGTATTATTGTTTAGAAGATTAAGATGAAATATTAGACCTCATTCTTTTTTCTTTTTTTAAGAAATAATTTGATTATAAAGGTCTGAAGATAAGAGCTTTTTGAGGCTGAGAAGGTTTAAGACAAAGAATAAACCATTCTCTCAAAACAAGATGTGTAAATTTAGTATTTTTGTACAATTCCTTTCGCGGTCTGTCTCTCACACATCAATAAACTTTATAAAAGTGCACTGCTAAGTCACTGAAGTGTCCCTTTAATCTCATAGCATCACAGTTATGCTGTCAGTGTCTGAGTTTGATGGACAAAGTTTATTATTTTGTGTGTTTGTACAGTAGCATGCTAAAGTTTAAGATTGATCAATCAAGCATTCTCCAGATATTTTCGGGCTCACAATTTGCTTCATTTGACCTCTTGCCTGTCAGCTTTTAGTACATATTCACAGGGATTTCATGGAAAGATCAAGGTTTTATTCTTTAAACAAATAACTTGTTTGATACTCTGAGTAGAAGATAGATAGAAGTAGACAGCTTTATTTTTTCATGTAGATGACTTATTTAATACAAAATAATTGTAAGGGAACAAAAGCAGAGATTAGAAAAAAGTCTTAGTGACTTGCGTGTTGAAAGTTTTTCAAAAGTACTAAAAAGTAAGACTTTTGGGAACAACTAAGAACATAAACTGATGCTTCAGCGTGACACCGGTAGATAAATGAAACAAAAAAAAGTGCAAAACATGAGATAAAAAAATCTAACGATAGCTTCAATAGCCAAATATATCAAAACTTACAACTGAGTTTATTAAAAGTTTCAAGGTTTCCTAATGATCACGGCAATTCTTCAAAAGAAATAACACCCAATGAAACCGGCTAGCGTTTTGGAACCATTAAAGATGGAAATAAAAAGCAATTATCAACTGAACATGAGGTATTGTTAACACCTTTTAGAAATCAAGTGGAATGTTTTTATTTCTTCAATTTTTCAAAGTACTATGCTCACTTTGCTTCATAAACTTGTGCATACGTGTTCATTCACCTCTCCGCTTTTCTCTCTTTCACTTTTTCAGTTATAAAATAATTCTATTTTATCCTTTTACTCACTATTATTTATGCATTTTAAATCTATCAAGTTGGCTCACATTGAAAAATACTGTTGTGATCATGTAAGTGGCAAACATGGGAGAGGATTATTAAAAAAAATAATAATTAAAGGTGTTTTTAGAGATGTGTGCATTTCTTTTGTGTGCCTTTTTCATTATGTATTTAATCTATTTGGTTTTGTTAATTTGCGCTTTGCTTTTACTTTTTTACTTACCCTCCTGAAAGAAGAAATTATAAATAGATGATAATAATGATAATCTATTTCAGATTTCCTAACTGAGATTAATAGAATAAAATGCATCACAACGTATTTTTTGGAGGAAACAAATCATCACTATACTATCACTTCATCAGCCCAAGAAAATATCTTCTCCTCCATTTGCGTCTGCCCGATGAAAAAAATGTTAATGCCTGTTTAGCTACAGTCAACAGTGCTGGGTTTTGCAAAGTGGAAATTTATTGAATGAAATGCAGAATAGACATAAATAAATCTATCCAAAGCAAACATAAATAATTCTCACAGATGTAATGCCATAACTATGCTTGACAGTAAGCATTTATTGACTTATGGCTGCTCTCACCTTTTTCAGGCGTCCGCTCCTTGTGCCCAGAAAGACCACATTGTGTCCGTTGTAGATGTAGGAAGTGACGGAGGTCAGCCTGTCCCGTCTCTCAGTGAACACTGTCTGACCAGACACTAGCTGAGAGCCACCCAGGGGTTGGTTGATATCCAGGCCACAGAAGTGATCATCAATGGGAACAGGCTGCAGGGAGACACCCAGAACGTCAGGGTGAGTATAAGAAAACCATAAATAAAATAAAAGAAAGACGAGAGCTGCATTTTTAAAGGTGTGGCATGGAGAAAAACAGGCAGGAGGGGAATGTAGGGAAAAACAGAAATGTTACTGAGAAGAGATATAAGAAAGGAGCTAGAGATAATTACACAGGGAGAAGACTATTTGTGAAATACTGAGATCAGCGTAGACACGTGAATATAGGATGTAAATTTAAACTGATGTATGGTAAGCTTAACAAGCATTAAGTGCACCATTTTCAGGGTTAAAAATGTTACATCAAAAGGGTATGGGCTGCCGGGCTTTTTAACAAGCCTTGGACCCAGCAGATTCATGGAGCAGACTTAATAGCTTATGGCAAACACAAGAAAACAGTGTATTTTGTGCCTGTTTCTGTGATTTTCAGATTGCTTGATCTGACATCACACAAACACATAGTACAAGAGATGTCAAGTTTTGATTACTCATCAAAGAGAGCCTGAACGCTCAGCAGTCCTTCCAGATCTTCAAACATGCACCTCAAACTTTCGCTAATTGTCTGTCACTTAGTGTAAAAGACATCTTTTAAGCCTGCTAATTTCTTATTTCACATCTTCTACTTCTTTATGCTCATGTTAGGCCTTAATGCATTTTTTTTCAGATCATGTGCCTGAGTTTTTCTAAATTTGATTTTTGCAGCAAATTCAGCATAAATAAACCTGATGTCTTGCCCCATCCAACTAATTTCTCTTCTGACCTCCATTTTGGAAAAAAATAAATGCATTTTAGAAAACATTCACCAACATATCTTCCTCTCTTCCAAAATATGAGCTTATGACTGTTTCTATCTAAAAGATAGCATATAACTATCAGCTTTGGTGTAGTACAAATGAAATTAAGAAGACATGAATTAATTAAACCATAAATTATCAATTTATCCATAAATCTATCATGTTTTATACATTTTAGATTGGGTTGTGGGGGAGGGATGACTATATCCCTCTCTCCAGAAACATTACAGCTTACTCTGGGGATCCTAAGGTGTTTTCAGGCCTGAAAGGATTTATAGTCTCTCCATTCTGTGTTCTGGATCTTTCCCCGGGGATCTTCCCAGTAGGATGAACCAATAAAACTTTTGAATGGAGGCATCCGAGGGCATCCCATCCTAATGCTTGAACTACATCAACCAGCAGAGTAGTAGCAGCCTCTCGACACCCATTTTCCCCAGACAACAGTGCTCCATACTATATCTATGCAACTAATCCTGGACACCCTATATTGGAATCTCAGTTCAGTAACTATGCTGGATCATGCTTTTTCAGTTTTGATCCACATTTCATGGCCATAGCTGAGAGCTGGAGAATGAGCAGACTGGAAATTTGAGAGCTTCGCTTTTTGGCTCAACTATTCACCACAACAGACTGGATTAACTGCCCCATTATGTCAGACAAGGCCTGAATCTTTGTGTTCATCTCCCGCTCCATCCTGCTGTTAGCCTACTTGTCAATGAAACGCCAAGATAGTCTGAATACTCCTGAAATATTATTGTTTCAGCATAGCAAGCAATAGTTTTAAGTCTTGATATGCTCTCTCTGTCCAATAGTTTTATCTAATGGGTCAATTAAAAATGCATGAGGAAATTGACCCGTTACTAGAATCGGATGATTTTATCATTAATTTGATCAATATTCAGCTAATTAGAAACCAAAATTGTATTTTCTTCAATCAGCATAAGCGGAACCACTTCATATTAACAATAATGCCCTTCAGTGTTTAGGATGTTACTGAAAGAAGACTTGGTTACATATTTTGTGTGTCAATAAGGTGTTTGAAAGTAGGATTGTAGGAGGCATGAAGAGAGAGAACTGTGTTTTTTATACTGGTATATATTCATTCAAGCTGCTACACAGGAAGGGAGATGCATGCAAATAACAAAAAAACACCACAGTTGCTTTGTTCTATCAATTTGAAGAGTCTAGTTGCTGTTATAGAAAAGTCAGCAATATTTTATAGAACTCTCACAGTTAAGATGAGAGCCTATTTACTCTGTAGAAAATACACACATTACTATTGTTTAGTAGGGCTTGGCTAATGATAACTATGCCAACCATACTAACTGGTACCTCAAAACAGCACAATTAATTATACTTTTTCTACCAAAACTGTCAATAGAAAACAGCTGTGACTTATTTTTGAAATTATCTTGTAGACAACAAACAAATTGGATATTTTGTGATAAGGTGCCCCTCTACATTTTTAGATATTCAAGAAAGGTTGAAACAAGCTAGCTATATTCAGTAAAGTAAGGAAAATAATTGAATTGCATATTGTTCGTCTTTCTAGTATAGTTTTACTCTATGTACAGATACCTTCATTCCATAATGGAGGCTTTTATCATATTTGTGGATTTTCAGCAATCCAACAAACTGCTCTGTAACATTTGGCTTTTTTTTTTTAACTTATCTCATGTTTTGCAATAAACATCTTATTGGTACTACAGTTGAGCTTTCAAAGTACAGCAAGAAATGTACTATCATTTAAGGTTATTAAAGCAAAATCAAACTGCTGAAGTTGTCATTGGCTGCTCAGAGCTTTACAAAATCAGTAATCAGAAATCTTTGATTGGTGCATGTCAAAAATGTGCCAGTGTACGGCCTGCATTCTTACATTCCCTTTGCATTGTACTGCCCTAAAGAAATTCCTAAATTTTTATGAACCACTTAACTAGAAGGTTTTAAAACTGTTGCTTTTATACCTCCTTAATTGTCTGGAAGAAAATTACAATAATCTTTTTCTTTCCAAGTATGTGTGTTAATGATTGCTTTTGATATCAGTACTGGCATTCAATTCACTCTGCAAGCCTAGTTTCACTTTAATGTTCATCGTTTTTGATAATTAATCATGTGTTCAAAAAACAGTCAGCAGCAACCAATCGTTTCTCCCTAAAAGTCCAATTATGATACAAAGAGCGTCTTGCTTCACAGTGGGAAATTATTGTTGAATTACAACATATCACTTTTCCCTATCAGTAGCTTTTCTGAATAACATCACATCTTATTTAGATACACTGGAATTAATGTTTGAGTTATGAATCATCAGAGCAATTCATGTGACGGATTTTAATGTGTTTTATGGTACACTTTCAGCTTATTTCCATGAGAGGTGCTCATTATGTGGAATTCCAGCTTTCACAAAGACTCAGACTTGGGCATTTACAAAAAAGGCCTTTTTCTCAAGATCAAGAACAGGTCTCGAAGGGCTCAAGTACTGCTGACAGTGACAAGAGCAGGAGGAAGAAAATTAGGGAGAGAAATGCAAAAAGAGAGGTGGAAAAGGAGGTGGGAATCAGTGTTCAATCCCCTGAATGAAATCAAAGCTCTATACAAAACTCCCCTGATTAGCATTGTGGAATTTATCTCCCCAAGCTCTACTACTATAATAGGATCCTCAGACCTGAATGCTTTCTTTAGCACAGACCAGACTGACTGCCTGTTAGCTGTTAAAGTTACAATCATAGTTATGGAACACCAAAAAAAATCTTTTGTTAAATCTGAGCATTTTTCTTTACACCTGCTGAGTTTACTTGGCTGGTCTAAAGATATGTGTGATACGAGGTCCCTCTATTGTCCACTCACCGCCTTTGTGCACTGTACGTCCTTTCCCAGCAACCAGTGCAGCTCCAGGTTCCCCTCTCCCTGGTAGCAGTACTGCAATCGCTCCTTAATGTGCATGTTGATGTCTTGGATAGTGAAGATGCAAAGAGCGGAATGATCTGAAGGATCATGGTACTGCTTTTGTCCTTTAGAGAACACAGCAAAGAGGACATCCTCCTGGGCACTGATATTGAGTGACTTAGCCAGCACCCTGCCGGCCTTAGATAGGTAAGCAGCCTGCAGCAGACGGTACTCCTCACCTCTGTGCACGCACCCCACAGGAAGAGAGACATATGAATGGAACTTTTTGTCACCTTTGCAGAGGCGGATGATTCGAGAAGTGTAAAACAGGTCACCAGGTGAGCCGCCTGCAGGCATCCCATTTTCTGGAGTCTCTGGCTGGACGGTCATGAAGTAGACAAAGCTTCCGCTGGAGAAACCATAGATGTAATAGATGTCAAAGTGCGGAACAAGAGCCAACGTGTCAGAAGGGATTTTAATTAGAGATGAAACAAAATCAGTATGAAGCTCATAGTCCAGCATGGCAGAGGACTCTGGGTCGCGAGGGAGCTTACGGCTGGAGATAGTTGGAAAGTAATCCTGTTTGCCGCCAACAGCAGCGCCAATGTACAGAGTAGCATCCTGTCCCTGGGAAGGAACGACAACCCCATACATTGTTCCTGTCTGGTTGTCGCTGGACAGATAATGTTCTTTCTTGTGCGTGGGCTCTACGAGAATAAATAAGTCGTCTAGCCTCATCAGCTTACAGATACCCTGATAGAGACTACCACAGGCCAGCAGCCTATTGTGAGAGTAGTCGATGAGCAGCAGTTTGTTGACATTGTCCATAGAGGCCAAAGGCTCAGAACAAGGCTGAACTATCAGGGGAGGATAACATGCTTTATTATCATATTCTGGGCCTGTGTCATGAGATACCAAAAGTGTGAGATTAGCAGACAACTTGTAGATCCTGTTGATCGCTCCGATGTACAGAGTCCCAGTGGACTGATGCACTATCAGATGGTTCAACGACCATTCCCTCTTCTCAGACTGGAAGGTGTTCATTGTCTGTCCAAGAGTCGTCTTTTGATTCAAAAAGACTAGAGTCAATAGACAGAGGGCCAGAGGCCATGACATAACCTTTGGAGGGTGGTGACCTTTCGTAAGGCTGTCGTAAGTCCATCCTTTATCTGAGCATGTCCCCATCCCCACAGGGCTCCACTGAATGCCTGGCTCAGATAAATGGGGTTGCGTACCAGCAAATGTGAGGATTAGACTGAGGAATATTGAGCTCAGAAATGGCCTTGTCTTAAGTAATCTTCACATCATTCTGAAAAAGAAAAGAAGAAAGAATTACTTGTAGAAATAAAAAAAAATCATTGATTTTTTGAAGTGAGAAATTTTTGTTTTCAATATATCATTAGGCACTTCACATGAAGACCTAGGAATGGATGAGCTTGTGTTTTCCTTTCTCTCTGCTTAGTCAGATGCAAGAAAAATCAAAGAAACAAGTAATCATGTGTTCTAACTGTCTCCCCATATTTACTGACCAGTGAGACGGTCTGATATTCTCTCTTTCAATGGGATTCTCATTATATTTGCTGCTTTGTAAGACAACACAAGCCAGCCTGCCATTCGCCACTCAAACAAAGCGATGAAACAATGTAAGCGTGCATTCCTGTTTGGGTGGCTAATTAAATGATCTGAATGCATTAATTAGGCCTCCATATTTTGGGCTCTGTGTTTTCCCTTTCCCCCCTGTCTTGTTCATTTAAATGGTTGAATCCAGGAGGAATTAATCACTCTCCATTGTGGCTGATTCCTAAATTAATCAGGCTTTTTTCAGGGATGGCAGGGAGTCTTTAGAGATTCAGGGCCAGCCTGCATCAACCTATACACTTCTCTGTTTAATTTCATTACCATATTTTATGTGGGTATTTCTCCAGAACAAACAATGCCTGGCAAACATATGATTGACTCAAAGAAGGTTTACATTACATATGTGAAGGCTTGGTTTATTTCACATATTAATTTATTCAGGAAGTTTCTTTTTGTCACTGTTATTAAGTCAGATCAAGATGTTTCTGATGAAGATAATTAATCATCAAAATGTGTTTTTTAATCTCAAGATGCTTTGTGAAAGAGATGTAAACATCAATCAGCAGAAATTATGGAATCTTTATTCCTGGTGATTATTGAGTCAGTGATTTATTTATTTTATTCTTCTCAGCATTCAGTCATTCCACAACTTTGCCTCTACTTCAATCTTTCTCAAACTATTCTGTAAGTACTACTGTGAGATAGTTGATGACAATGAATCAGGAGCAAGTGTAGGTGTGGGAGATTGGTAATTATGCAGCGTCAATATATAATAATTTCATTTATTGTTTCTCTTTTCTTTTTTTATTTAACTTGTCCATCCATCCTTTGCTGGGGGAAATCTTTATATTTACTAATTTGGTACTTACAAAATAGAGAGAGAACCACTGCTCCACTTTATCTGGAGAAAAATCAATGCAATCAATTGCAAAATATTTTCAATTTTTTTCTGTAAAACTTTTGTTTGAAATAAACAAAAGGTTTTGACATCAGCTTCTTTCTGGTCGCATGCCACTATATGATTACATTTCTCTTTGACTTCATTTGAAATGATTTGCTCAGAAATACACAAAGGCATACACAAATTCTACCAACATGTAGATTCAGCTTTGTGAAGACAGGAGTTGGTTGAATTCATGTTATGAACAACTCTTTTATCAACCTCTGAGCTTCTTGGTCTTGCTTGAAGGCAGATTTTATAAAGAAACATCTTTACATTAAGACCCTCCCATCACATGATATGCCATCTGTGCTCCACAAGAAGCTTCTCCAACCCAGATCTGAAAGACTTTCCTAACTTTACTTTGCATAATCCCATCAGAAATACATGAAAACTTTTCAACTGTTTTTCTGTTTAATAACCTGTACATTTCCAGCCAAACGCTAGAAGACTTAATCTCAAACCCAACTGTCTGTTTTGGCTGGCGCTAACCTAAACAGAGTGTTGTCACAGTTAGACTTATAAGTAAAGGTTAAATGAAGACAGCCATGTCAGATCCTAATATGGGGGTCTTGATGCATTGGGGGCTCTCCAGTAGCTGGCTAACAGGATGTCCAGCTGAGTTGAGCTGGAGCCAGGGAAGGAGCGGATGGACTGTTACTGAGTAGGCTGGGCTGAATTAAGCTCCACTCCCGTATCTTCTGTCCATCTGTCCCCACAAAGCTCACGCAGCAGGACAAGTCACTCAAGTGCCTCGACCTACTCTGCTCAATTTGGCAGCCTCAGTATGAGCAACCACAGCGGTAACTGGCCACTGAAGAGTAATATCTGTCACACCTTTTACTGAAGCATTTATATTTAAAGACAGTGTTAGCTTTACCATATGGCATTTACACAGACTTAACTGAATCAATTTTTATTTCTAAAATAACAGAAGGAATTTCTTGCTTTTTTTCTATTCCCATTGACTGGACATAAATATTTGAGTTTGCTTTGATTATTTCTCTAGGCACTGAGATTTGGCAGAATAAACTAGCTCTCAAAATTACATTTTATCTGTTTTGGTCAAAACGTCATCCAGAAAATTCCAACCAAGAATTCCTCAAATCATTGGCTTTGAAGGCTGATAAGTCTCTCTCTGCAGTGTTCTAATTTATCTTTTAATTCTAACATTTTATTTCAGGATATTTTTTTTTTTGATATTTTTCCAAAGCAAGTGTAATATTTCTGCTGTCTGTTGTGATGATTTTTAATCAAGCTGAAAGCCTAAAGTGTTGGTCAAACACAAGCCTTTGGTTCATGGTGCGATTCTTTTTCTGAATCGGCCACAACAGAATGCCATACAGTGCTGTAAAAAGCCTTTTGAAAATTAGATCATAAAAATCTGACTGAACCCTTGGTGCCTGTTCTTGAGTTACTATAAAGTAAAACAGCTGAATGCTTTTGTGTTTTCTGCCTCAGTCGTCCCTGCTTAGCGGTGTCAATTAAGAACCTATTGGTTTAAATCTCTTTTCAAATAAATTTCCAAATACAGATCATTTTTTTGTGATTTACACTTTGAACTTCTGCAGGGTTTCCAGAACTTTCCTTCACTTAGCTTGAAATAATAAATAGGCGTATGCTCTTGAGATCTGACAGTAAATAGCAGATTAACTGATATTTGCAGAGCGAGGTTTGAGTCTGGTGTGACCTTAAACAGTCGACACCTGCAGTGCCTTCCTAAGGTTAATTTAGTGTTGAGAATCTACCTCTCAAATCCTCCGAGGTGTTACAAAACAGGGGCGAAAACTGGAGCAAAAGTGGCCAGGCATGCAGGGGAGCGGCAGCCTCATCATTTCATCCATTTCTGTTCTCCTGGCTTTGGTCACGTCTGAGGCGTGCAGTCATGCTGCTCGATGTTTACCCTGGATTATGGAGACAGCTCTTCACCCTGCGCAGTCCTCCCTGCTGAATTCTTCGCCTCACCACTCACAGACACGCACCGGCCCAGATGTGACTCATGAACACACACATGCAAAAACACAATGGTGGAACATGGGTTTGCCAAGGCCTCTGGGGGGGATGTGGGCTCCCGATGGGCACCAATCACAATGCAAAAGAGTGAGAAGCCATGCTCTTGTTCACCGTAAACATAACCCTTTGACCTGGATCAAGATAAGTGGAACTGAATCTATCACTTAGACCAGCTTTTAAAGCATTGAATGCTATAACAAAGTCTTTAGCTCAGTGTTACAGATGTTTTACTTGTTCTCAGTGTCGCTTATCAGTTTATGGTTAGCATTGTTTTAATTTTGGTTCCTTCAAATGGAAAAAAAGGGTTTCTTTCATTCATAATTTTCATTACACTTTTTTTGCAAAGACATTTGTGGATTTGTAGGGACAAATCTCTTTCTCATCTCTCAAACAATATGAGATTTAGCACAAACAGCATTCTTCTCAAGTTTGCCTTGTTTGTTTCTTCTGGCTGCACATTTGTGTGAGATCGTGAGCGCTGCCGGCAGACTGTGCCGCGGTCCTTCTAAAGGTCAGAAGCTGGATCTCTGCTCTCACACTTAGTCAACAATGGGATTCATTGTCACTCGCATCAGAGGTGATAAAAACATTTTTTTGCTTTGTTCTTGTTGCTGTTGTTGTTACACTGGCCTAGATTTATAAGGCTGCACAAAGGCAATAACAGTATAAGACCACGGGGGCGGAAAACTGTCTGAATTACAGTAGTCATAACAACTTCTGCCCTCATGATTATAATCGGGCTGTGCTGAGACATGCATGGTTCCTTAGCCTCTAAGTTTGTGGAGACAAAAGAAAAAAAAGTTTACTCCAACAAATCATCGTAGATTTCTAGAAAAGAAATCAGTAGGAATATTTATAAATGGTATCCACACCTAAAGCGTGGAAACTGAAGATAGGACGGTGCTGGTTACATTGCACCTACATACTATGTTGTACCTTTATAGGTTTGGAGCTACATTTCATACAAACTATGTGTCTATTGATATTACAATTATATCATCGTATATAATCTACTTCATGGCTGTATTTCATTACAATTAAAACACTGAAGAAAAATGCTCACCTTTGTATCAAAATTAAGATAAACATCAAAATACATCAAAATATTAAACATGCCTGACAGTATTAGAAGGTTATCTGTTTAACTTGTTATTGGCCCTTTATTCCCTTGCAGTGTAAATGAATACCAGTCGATATGACCTGTGCTGCCACCATACATGTTCAGTTGGTACTGAACGGATATAGTTAACAATTACATAAGTGACATTAAAGAAAAAGTTGCACTTCCTACAAAGTTCTATGCTAAGAAGCCAAGTTCATTTTAAGTTTTGTGTCTTAACAGTGCCATGTTGCTGTTTTTTTAAGACCAAGATTAAAGCTGAGAAATGTTGACCAGAAACTAGTCAAAACCCATAGCAACCTACCCCGCTGACTCTTTGATCACCAAAGAAAATCTGATGCAAAGTTGACCTAAACACATAGAAACTGAACAGAGTTCTTGCTGTGTGTATTTGCTTTGACAAAATACAGGAACTTGTTTTTCAGTTGCTTGTTTATATGAATCCAAAGTAAAGACCAGATTAAAAATATTAACACCTATAACAGATCTTATCTTCTGTTTTGCTATACAGTAAAGCAAAAGCTTTAACTTTATTTCTACTTTACTCTAAATGACTGCTGACAAAGGTACTTACCAATCTTGCACTAATGAAGATGATAAAAATATTGACATAGTCCTATTGAGAATGAAAAATAACAACACATCTTCTTACTCTATCTTCTGACTATTTATCTTCATAATTCATAAAAATAATTATAAAGACCGGGGCTGGACATGGATAATTTAAAAGATTTTAGAACATTTAACCCCAAAATTGCCTATGAAATGGATGTAGTAAGAAATGAAATGACAATGTGTGGATACAAATCGGCCAAGTGATCTAAAGCTAACAATATGGGATACTTTTATTGGAGAAAATACGCATGGATGTCTATGGGGAAAGGGGAACTAGTGTCTTACACATTACACATGAATGGGCTGGGGGGGTGCCAGTTGCAACCGAATTTGACTTCCAAATGAATAAATGAAGGCAATTAGTAGAACTGTTTACAATGTTGTGAAGACAAAAGTAGGTCAAATGTGTCAGACTGGAGGGAGGAGGGAGCCAGCGAGCGAGCCAGAGCCAGGGGCTGTCGCTGGTACCTACAGTAACGAGTCGAGGAACTAGGACATAAAAAAACGCCGTCTTAATTAATGATGACTTTTAAATGAATGTCATATTGAATCACGGGAGACCAGTGGGGTTTATTAGAAAAAGCAATGTTTTGAGATCAGCCCACCGTATTTTATGGAGGGGAAGCCGAGGGCAGCCTTCACAGTCCCCAATTATAGAAACACAGAATCAGGCTTTATTTAGTATAATGTGTAGCAAGGATGTCTACACTGCTAATGGCCAGAGGATATGTTCACTTTGATGCTTCAATGTGGAATCTTGTGACAGTTAGCCTGCGGTTAATTTTTATCATTTTGTTCAACAATGAGAAGTCAAACAGCAAGATGGTTTTTCTCAGGCGAGGGGAGAAAAGTCACACACATAATATTTAAATTACTCACACTGATGTTCTGAAAGCCAGGCCAGTGTGAATTTATTAAGTTTTATTGGCAGCACTCTGTACATCCCAGAGTTATTTTTATATCACAAAACATGACCCCTAACTGCCTTTTCTGCATGCTTGTTGTTTAGTTTATTGGTCAGCTGCAGATATTGCAGGCTTAAGGGCTCTCTAGCCAGCCACTAATCTTCCTGGTAGAGTAGAGGCGGGTGTCTGCGGGGAGCAGTAAAACGGCACTATGTCATCACAACGCGCTCAGTTTGTATTAAGTGCAGGATGCTGCAGGAAACCTGGACACAGGCAAATGTGACATAGGGGACTAATTCCAGCACATCACCACAACACCATCAGGAGAATGCTCTGCAAGCCATGCCATTATCTCAGAGCATATGCAATATACATGCTGATGCACCAATATACACGAAATTGCCATTAAGAAGAGAGATGAAAGGAAGCGCCGCCTCCGTTCCTGTGCATACATTTTTACTTCTTTCCTTCTTCTATAAATCTTACTGGGTTTTTTGTCCTGGTTGACCTCACACTGGCTCATCTCAACAGCTGAAGCCCTTCCATCGCATATATGATGAGCATAGGGGGAAAAGTCAGGGTGACCTCCAGCGCCGTGATGAAAACCCGCGCAGTTCGACTGCAATAGAGGGTCTTCTATAATTCAGTGATCACAGAAGAAGACAGAGTGAGCTGTGTTTGCTTTGGAGCCAGACAGCATGTGTGCTGCATCGACTGCCCGGTACCGCCTTTCCTTTAGCGCCACTAAGGTACAGAATGAGAAAGAAGAGAGGAATAAAAATGGTCAGGCTTTGTAGTTAAAACTGGATTTTACAACTGAAAGTTTAAGAAAGTTTAACATATAAAGCTGGTAAAATTAGAAAACATATCACTGTAAACCTGGAAGAGCTGTAATTTTTTGTGTTCTTCTGGGGGGGTTTTTATCTCTGCTTTTTCTTGTCTGAGCTGGTGTTTCTGAGCAGCAAAACAATATTTTTGCCCAGACTGATTCACTTACACATGAGGGGGGCTATAATGCTTTTGCATGCATAAATCATAAGAATCTGACAGGGAAAACACATTACATTTGGCAGACACTAGACTCCAGCAAGCTTCAAAATGAGAAAAACAATCAGAAACCGAGGTACAGGGTACCTGTAAAACTCAAGTCCACAATTCTCAGGATGCAATCAAAGGATTCGTCCCAAAGAAGACTGCATGTTTTTCTTTGGGGCCTCAGTCTTTGACCATATGGCTTCATGGAGCAGAAGATGCCAAGGTTAGGAGTGACTGGCATGAATGATTAGGATCAAAGAAATTACAATGCAAAGGAACAGCTGCTACTCCCGCTGCTGACAAATCACTCTAAGCAGGAGGAGACAGTGATAGACGGCGAGGGAGGAAAAGGAACCAGAAGATGGAGACTGATGTTCTTCTGTTTCACAACTTCTACTTTAAACTATATGTGTTGGTACAAAAAAAATGGACAGGATTTCAGCCACAGTGAAAATTTTGTGACCATTCTTATAGCGCAGCAGCACAAAAAGAAGCATTTGCTCAGATTGTAGGGGCCTGTGTTCATAATCAGTATTGCTTGCTTGCTAATTTTAACCTACTCAGAAATTCTACTGTTTCAAAATCCTCTTTTTACAGAAATCAACAGAAACAGAAGCAGCCTGGTGAGTGGATAGTTCCCTTCTTAAAGCAGTCTACCAGGAATAGACAGACTATCTGCTAAATAGAAGTTATCAGAGATGGACTGATTTACTTTTTTTTTCCAACCAAAACAAAATCCTGCAGAAATAACATATAATGTTCTGTGGAAAAAAAGTCCAACAAAGAAACATCAGAGAGCTTGGTTTATCGAAGCCAACAAACAATTATAGTGCAGCAGTCTAAAAAGTCCAGGTAGCTTTCTGGTATATGTAATCTGATGAGAGCCATTTTGAAGATGTTCCCACTGGGCAATCACACAGGCTTTTTTTTCTGGAAATGGTTCCCTTACTTTCTTGTAAGACTAGCACGGGTAATGCATTCTGCAGGTTCCAGCAAATGCCTTGCCTTCCCAAGTTACAGCAGGAGAAAACTAATTTCGTGACGTTCTCTAATGTAGCTATGATTTCTTGGCAGAGGCAATAAAGTTAGAAACTCAAAATCTTAAATTCTGTCTTTTAATCTTCAGAGACTGCAGGTTTTGGAAGGTTTGAATGTGCAGGTACATCTCATTTAATTAGAATATTATTGAAGTGTTTATTTACTTAAATAAATGACTTAAAATAGTGAAACTTAACAGAGTTTCATTACACCCAGTGATGCACATAAAATGTTAATTTCTATTTATCCTCAGTTTATGGCTTACAATTAATGAAAACTCGAAAGTTTGAATATTACAGGGCAATAAAACAATGTATAGCATATAACAGAAATGTGGGCCTACTAAAAATCATGTATTTGTACTGGACTGTATCAACTCAATACTTAGTCACAGGGTCTTGCATTACATGAAGGCAATCAGCCTGTGGTATAAGGAAGTCTAATTTGCTTTAATAGCAGCCTTCAATTTGTCTATATTAGTGGTTCTGGTGTCTCACCTCTTCTACTTGACAATAACATGCAGGTTCTCAGTGGAGTTCCCGTCTTAGGCAAGTTTGCTGGCTAATCAAGCACAGTCATACCATAGTCATTAAGCCCCAGGCGTGGTAGTTTTGGCAGTGTTGTCAGCTGCCAGATCTTGCTAGAAAATGAAATCAGCATCTCTGTTAAGCTTGTCAGTAGAGAGAAGCATGAACTGGTGTAATCTGTTCTAGTGGAAAGCTGCGCTGACTTTGGATGTGAAAAAAACACAGTTGACCTAGAACAGCAGATGAAGCTTTCACTTATTGTGGAAATTTCATTCTGGAGTTCAAGGAATTTGGGTTCTGTGCCCCTTCACTTGGTCTCCATGCTCTGCGACATTAATTTCCAAATGATAATAATATAATAATGTAATGCAAAATTGACCTTTTATCTAAAAAGAAGGCAGTGTAACTCTGACCATCCTGTGCTGTTTTGTGACAACCAGACCATCTTCATTTGAAAGATTTCTTCCTTTTCTTATCTTTATTTGTGATAGTAAGCAGTAAGAGATAACATTTTTCAACTCATTTTATCTCATCTTGCAGCAAAGAATCTCTTGTCTCTGACTGCCAGTTTACAGCTGCTCAGAAACGTGACTGAGTAAAAAAAACTAACTCTGTGGCATTACTCCAGTTGCAGCGTCATGGTATCATATACTCCAGAGTGGCTTACAGGAAGTGTTGCAAACACGTGATATAAAAAAAGAGGTAATTTGAGATAAATTGTTCCATTCATTTTTATCAGATATTTAACATTCAAAGCTGACATTCAAATTAAAACTTTTTATTATTTTAAAGTTTGAAAGCGCTATTTCTGGAAGTAGGAAGAAGTTGAGAGAAGAAATCCCTCAACTCTGTCCGCTTCTTTCAGAACCATATGCTACCAGCTTAACTCAGTGCCAAGGAAAATCTTGCAAAACTCACACATCAGCAAAGTTATTGCAGTGTTTGTATCAGCAGTGGAGTGACAATCTGGAGGCAGCGCACCATATTGCACGACCACCATCACTGCATGCTGAGTGCTGCTGCCAAGAGCTGCCATCTGGCAGGTGAGCTGCACTCTTTCCACTTGTTCCTTTTCTTTCACTTTCCTCTCTCCACCACAGTTTGTCACCACCTCTTTCTTTCATCTTCTTCCTCTCTGTTTTAGCCTTCATAGCTCCTCTTTACTCTCCCTACCTCTACTTGTTACTCTGTCTTAGTCTCCTGAGTGCATGTGAGGTTTCTATCTGCATTAAGCTCCCTTCAGGCCTGGATAAAACATTAAAACAAGGAGAAGCGCAAAGATTAAAATCAAATAAAGGTAGCACAACAGCTTATAAGTTGTGCCTAATGAACTGCAGTTTCACCATATTTCTTCCCCCTGACTGTTTTCTCACTTCTCTTTATTTCTTCCACCTTACGTGTATGCAAAGACTCATCAGGTGCAGAATATATCAGGGGTATATGTACGAGGGCACATGCTGAGCTCTCGACTTTCCTCTGGCTTTAGCATCTGAATAGTCCACTTAAATTACTGTCTCCATGAGCATCCATACTAGAGGAGGGTGGAAAGGGCAAGACTCAAAGTTAGGAGGTGGAGGGGGATCTCCAGCTATGGAGGATAACATTGAGCTGCTGCGCACTGTGTAGTTGCATTACATACACTAATGCATTATTGCAGTGACCGTGCATCGCCTTTCCCCCTGACCCACATTTGCACTCCCTGTTCTTTAAATTACTCGAAAATCAATGTCACATACTCAGCTGGTTGTTCAAATTAAGATATTTTTTTTCTATGCAGAAGAACAGAGGAGTGTTCCTTCATCGTTCTTTCCCTCTCTCTTTCGGTCCTCTCAAACTTACAGTAGCTCATTAATCTCTGCAGAGGTCTAAGATAACACTTAACTTCTCGCTTGTGGGTGAAAGTGACAGAGACAGATGTTCTAAATTACTTCACCTACACCGGTCCAGCGTTGCCTCCAGGGGTAAGAGACTCAACAATAATGCGGTTTCATCTGCAGTTCTTCTCAAAAATGCTCCTTTGAGCTCTGTTACAGATGAACACAAAGATCAATGGACAATTTATAAGCCCACTGTGTATAAAATCTTGCAATTGACTGAATTAGAAATTCTTGAGCAAATCTTTACATGTGAAACACAGTTAAAACCTGATGTTTCAAACAGTGAATAAAAAATAACACTTTTTCTTCATTGTTTGACATTAAGTCACACTAAACTTTTTTGTTTCAGGTCAGTTAAGTTTTCCATTCTATTTGCAAAATACCAAAATAATAAACATGTTTTTGGATAACTTTTTTATTTTTTTGTTATATTGATTGCAAGCTCCCCCTTTTTCCTCTTCATGTAACAATATCCAATAACAAGAGCAATGCACTCAGTATGCATATTATTATTAGCTGATTGGACTGCAATAAATGTTAGCTCATTATTTAAGTGCCATGTACTGAAGCTTGCTTATAATTTAGTTGATGACACACGTTGCTTATGCAGAATGAATTGTGTTAGAAAGTAAAGTGACGATAAGGTGGTATAGTCATTAAGAAACCAAATCTTTTTCAGTAAAACTTGAATTATTTTTATTTCAGCAGCTGGATACACCACTCACTGTCTTTTATACTTTTTAATTATTTTTATTCAACAATTCATAGTTATTCACAATATTTACTAATATTATCTCATATCAAATATTATCTTATTATTGTGCAGCCATAGAAAAAACAATTAGCTTCTGTTTGTCGGACATGTCTAAGAAAATTACTTAACCTTTGAGAGCGTTTTAAAAACTGTAACCCGACTTGTTATGTTGCCTTTGATGCGAAGGCTTCTTCCCTGCTGAGTGGTCCTTCAGTCCAGGACATATTTTACAATTATACTCTCTTACCAGCTTCATGCATCATATTCACAAAGTCTTTTGATTTTGTTCTGGGATTAATATCTGCATCTTGCAACAAAAGACTGAGACAAAGAATCTGTCTGCCTATTGAATGATATGAATATGACACTTTCAGCCATCTGAATATTAAACCAGGAGTGAATGAGACATACGGAGGTCAACAGTTCTCCTAATATCTTGTCTGATTTATTTCTAGTTTTCCATGCCTTCACACAAGGACACAGTGTGTTTGAGGTATTGTCTTGAAGTTGATCCTTACCAGTGCCTCGAAATAACTTAAATGTTATGAAATAACCTATCAAAAGACAGCAAAGTTAAGCTAATATCCTCATCTACTAATCTTAAGTAACTAAGTATATCTGAATTTAAAGAAATTGATAAAAGCATTGTTAAAGTGATTTTATGCCTTGAGACTTGGCACAAAAGCCTTTTTCCTGACAGCATCCCAGGATTGAATTATTTTATTCTCTCTGGTGTTTTCTTAACAGCTCGTTGAAAAGACTTTGAACCACAACAACTGTATGACAATCCCTATTAGCCGTTTTGAAACAGTGACTACTAGATACTTCACAGTATCTAACCTGTGCCTATTTTGAAGCCTAAAACAAATTAACTCAGCAATAACTCGGCTTTCTAGAAATTACAATATTTCCTTGTGAATACATCCTTTACTGTTTTTCTTGGAAAGATTACTTCTTATTCGCACAAAAAAGGGGGTTTTACGTCAGCATGTTTAATCTTGAGGTTATTACTACCACAGCAAAAGTCTCTGATATTTACTTCACAGTGAACAAAATAATTCATGACTTTTATTATTTGGTAAAAGTGGGGCTTTGTTGATCAGCTAACTACTACATCACAGATCTAACCAAGGTTTAATTTACTGTTATCAATGCAACAGAGAGAGAAAAGATAAAATGAATGTGAAGATTCGTTTAAATCCTAAAATTAGCAGGCAACTGATAAAATGCTGAAGCACATGACAGGCGAGACCATGCCAAGAGAGAAGCCAATTTTTTTTCCCTCTGTCTTTCTCTCTCTCTACGAGAGGCTTTACTCACTCTGGAGGGGCCAGGAGAATAAAAGCTAGTCCAACTGGCTGGCCAGATAAGCCAGACCAGAAAGAGCACACAGACAGAAGAGAGGGGTTCATCTGCTTTGCATGAGGGGTGAGAGTCAAAAAAAAAAAAAAAAGATGGGAATCCAACTGCCTCCCCTCCGCACCCTGTCTCTTCCACCAAACACACACAGAGACAGTCACATACGGGAGCTTGAACAAAGATGCACTTGGTCAACAGCATTGTCGAGGCTGGCACAGCTCACAGCTCTGTGCTCTTTAGGACTCAGCCTTCATCATCCCGGCTCCCGACCCGGCTTATCAGCATCCCAGTGGCTTGCACTCTGCCCTGCCTGCCAAGGCTGCAGGAGGACGAGATAGGGCAGCAGCAGTGGAGGGCTGACTGACTGACTCTGTATCTCCAAGCTTAATACTTCACTCTATTTTTTCTCTCTCATGATGACCACTGATCTGATGCGCTGCCCCTAATAATCCACACGCTTAGAGAAAAAAATCCTCACAAGCAGACTGCTGCAGTCTTTGTCTAATACAGCTGAAGGAAATCTATCCCCTGATGGTGTCATTATTTTTCATCTGACCTGATGAAGAGTTGACCTGCCTCTTGTCAGTGAATTTGACAAGAGGCAGAACATTCACATTCTTCTAAGGGCACCACCTGCGTCTTGTCACAGGTGGTCAGCAGTAATATTTTTTAACAAGTGCACAGCCTCGTTTCAAGGTTCAAACGCTGCGTAAAGTCATGCAACTTTCGGCTTCTGCACAATGATGGGTGGAAAAAAAAGCAAAAGGTTGAGTACTCACCTTGAAACAGCAGGAGACTCATTCATGAGTGGGGCAGAGTCGATGATTTCTCTGAGGTTTGAGCGCAGCGTCCGGCCACCACCTGTCCGTCAGTGGATCAGATATGAGCAGATGAATGAATTTATTCTAAGTGCTGACGCGCCGCGCAGCTTGGAAAGTCATCCGGACAACAGTGAGCATCTCCCGGTGATCCGCTGAGAAGGAAGCGGCATCGAATGACCCTCTCGTCTCGCTTAGGGACTGATCATTTTTTCTAAAAGGCTGCCACGGTTTCTCTACGCTCTCCCTCCCTCTGTCTGTCTGTCTGTCTGACAGTGACTGTGAGCTTCACAGTAAGGATGCCGGTGATACATGAAGTCACCCATCAGTTCACTTGCACCTCACGTACGGTGTGCGTTTTTTTTCTTTCTTTTAGACCCAACCTCCATCGCGTCATCCAATGGCCCAACACCAACGCTGTCCTATGGGCTTCTACTGGATTTCAATACCTTCGTAGAACAAACAAACTTATTATTCATTATGTTATTTAAAATAATATTTTCATATAAATATAGCAAAACATTTAATACATTTAGAAGCCTAAAAAGTTTTTATAAGACCAACTCGGTCTCAGATTAAATATGATCAGGCTTATCTGTGGGGATATGCCAAAGGATTACAGCATTGCTATTAGGCAGACACATCTTCTCTGAAACAAAAAAAAAAGTGACTTAGTAGCTCCATCCTTACTGAAACCAACTGTTAAGATACCAGAAAGACGCGGAAAATATATTTTAATTTTGTATATATCAACAGATATTCCTATATACCCAGCGTTTTATTTTAAAACAGAAGACAAGATGCTTGTACACTTGCAGTTTGGACAAATGACTTTTAAATACCGCCATCTGTAGGAAGCACGAGGTAACTGCAACTCTATGGCGCTTGAATCATCTTAGCTGTGAATGAAAAGCTTCGTTAGGGACGAATCTCGGGTAATTGAGGGGTAATTATTATTGTAAGAGACCAGAGTCAATGCTTCAGAGGGAGATGGATATTTTAAGAAATATCCATCTTCTTTTCCTTTTTTCCTGGAAAAAAGGAAAAGAAAAAATGTAACAGAAAAGAGATAAGGTAAACAATGGTAGGATATTCTGAAGGACTTGAACAAAAGCAGAATTCTGGATCAGCTGAAGCTTTCTGATTGACATTTTAGGGAGACCTGTGAAGACACTGTTGAGTTAATCAATTTTAATAAAGATAAAAATATGGATGAGTTTCTTAAGATCTTCTGGGACATTAATTCTTGAATACTGGAAATGTTCTTGAGTGATAGAAGGCTAACTTTGTAATTGTCTTTATGTGTCTCTGAAGATTCAGATCTGGGTCCATCTCTATTTCCAAATTGTGACACGCAATGAGGGCCGTTGCATGATGCATGGATGTCTCTGCTTTTAATAAAATAGTATTCAGCATGCCTGACAAGCACATACTCATTAAACTCACCACTTCCACAGAACTGCTTAGCTAGCTAAAAAGCTCAGCAGGCAGGTCTTATTTGTGTATGTGTGCTGGAAGGAGGGAAGCAGGGCCCATTGCCCAGTTATCCCTCCTCTTTTCATTTTCTGTTTGGTGCGCAGGAGATGAGTCAGAGATTTCAGACAGGCTACCTGTTTGGGGGCCATGCATCCCCACAGCTCAACAGATGGGAGCCACCACTCACTGGGACTAGATCAGGTGCAGGAGCTCTTGACCTTCTGTAATTTCCAGTCACTCACAAGTATACTACAGTTTGAAAGCAGGAAAACCTGCAGACATACAAACAAACCCAAATGTTGAGATATATTCTCAGGGGAGACTATGCGCATGAACGTTGCAGTCAGCATGTTCACAGATGCATCCACGGCATGCACTCCACATCTCTAAAAGAGACATTTATTTTGTATATTTTTTGATTAGTGCTGTGATGTAGTCCGTTTTGAGACAGAGAATTGAATAAAATAGTTTTATGTATTTAGTCTAATTCAGGTTTTATCAGCATTTTTATCCTCTGTTGTCTAGGTTCAACCTTAATGTGTAAGTTATTGTAAAAACCATTACCAGCAGGGTGCTTATATGAAAGCAACGCAGTAGCTGTGAGGAGTTTTAGTGCCAGGCTTTCAACAGTGAGCATGTAACTGATTTGCCAGGAATTGTTATCTGCACCCCACAGGTCTAATTTCAGGGCGGTTGCAGTTTTGAATTAGTTTTCAAGATGCTGTGCAAACTCCTGTAATCGTTCCTTTAAGAGTCCCACTTGTACAGTCATAACTCTGGAGTGAATTCACGGATAACAAAAGCCACAGGTTAGCCACTCACGGGAAAAACACTTCAAGGAGGGCTGCCGCACATGGTGGGAACACAATCTCTTAGAACAACCTTATTATGTTGTCGTAATTGGAAAGCGCTTGTTGAATCTTAATTTCCAATGAAATTACAGCAAACAGAATTTTGATTCTGGTAAAAGGAAAGCTCCAAGCTCAAAATAAATTCACTGAAATTACTCCTTTTATTTATTTATTTCTTGTTTGTTTGTTTGTCTTTGTTATTGTTTATTTTAGGATTATTACTGCAGCACATGATGGGTCATATTTACTTCCTTATTTGAGTACATGATTCATATTATCCTGAGAGATAAGTGCAAAATAGTCAGTGTGATGTAATTAAAATAGTTACATAAAAATACATGGCATCCCAATGAATTCAAACTAGGTCATAGTTGGAATGCCTCATTCCTTTTCACACAACACAAAGTTAGTTCATTAATTATTGCTAAGAAGTCCATGTTTTTATCTTCCTGACTTAATAAAATACTATAAATATTAACTTTATGTAATGCCTAACTTCTCAAAAAAGAAAACTCTGACTCATTCTATGCCCTTCATATTTGAACCATTCAGTTTCTCCAGAGTGAGTGAAGCCATCCTACAAATGTACCATCTTTTACTCTAAGTGCAGCCATATTAGGTTTAATTTGCACCCTATAAGAAACAGACAAAAAAACATTTCCAGAATTCTAAAATAAATAGTGTGCAGTACATATGTTTTTTTATGTCCAGTCAATTTGAAGTCTCTTTCTTGGTTTCCACTCACAGGGTCTGATTAGATTTATTTTGCCATGCAAGGCGTTGTTGAAAGTGCCCTGCTATTGAATTAGGGCAATCATAATCAGTTGCACTGTAGCTTTTGGAATAATACATTGGCATTTTTCTTACATTTTGTTCCAGCACAGCCACTACTCTTAGTGTAGTTCAAGAAACTTTTAGTGATGGAACAAGCTAAAGTATTACTTGACAAGCTAATGAAGCATTGTTTAAAAAAAATGTTTATATATAAAAACCAGAAGATATTGTGGTTTAACTTAGTCCACTATACTCTAATAAATCCAGTGCAATTAGTTGACTCCACTCTCAAATCTACTTCAATATATCTATAAATATATAGATATAAGTACCTATATATGTCACCAATAAAGATGAATCAAATGGCTCAATTACCTCCTGATGATATCAACAGGTTGTGGAAACGCACGATAATAATTAATTTGAATCAGGTGTGTTGGAACAGTGATGCATGTAAAAGTTGTAAAACAGGAACCGTGAAGGTCAGACTTGAGTTACTGGTTTAGACCATACTAATGTGTGTTAAAATTCCCCAGATATAAATCCATTAAAGAATGTGTAGTAATACTTACAGAAACTCTACATCCTTTCTGTCTGAGTCTCAGCTTTTTTTTTATCAAAAATTTCTGTCTCTTGACTGGCAAATTTGGTAGACAATACCCCAAAAGACTTGTAACTATAACTGCAGAAAAACACAGTTCTACTATTTACTCAAGGGAATAAACAGAGTGCACTTTACAATTTTCAGGCTTTTATTTGTGCAAAAGACAAGAAAAACCATTATAGTTTATGCACCTCTTTGCATCAGACTTTTACATAAAATCCCAGTGATAAAAGGTTTTCATAATGTGAACAAATGGAAAAAGATGTGTAAATACTTATAATAGATACTGTTGATGATGATTTAATCCCCTTTGTGTGAAACCAGAAAATACCATCAATAGGTTGTGCTCCAAAATTTAAGTAACAGGCCAGCGATATCTGTGCCTAACGTGATTTAGTAAAGAATCCATTTTAAGTTGGATATTTATTAACTCTTTTATGAGCAGACTTTTTGCTGAGACATAAATTACTTCTTCTGATTAATATATGGAAAATTAAACAGTTTAACACATATGGTAGGCACCATTTTAAAACATAGATTCTCTAAGTACCATACGATGAAAAACTGGTATAGAGTAGATGGTCATCTGAAATCTCTCTGGTCTTGTGTCAGAACAGACTTGTTCTGGATTATAATGATCCTATTTCTTGGATTCATCTGCTGAGATTTGGCCATACTTTTGTCTGTCCTCAGAAAGCCGGCAGAACTACTGATCAGCCACCATTTAAAAAAGAAAGAAAAATCAAGGAAAGCCTGACTCCCTACAAGCACAGTATAATGACATCAAAGTTGCTTTATTTTTTTGCTTTTCATCCTTCCTTTTCTCTGTATATTATACCATCTGATTATTTTACTTTGTTTGTCAATTGACTGTGGCAGAGTTTTATCTATCTAAAATCAGTAGAAGAAAACCAGCATGCGGCAGACATGAGACATGAGAAATAATAGCTTTATAGTTTTCCCTTCATGTTCCAGAAAAAGGGATTTAAGCTGTCCTGAGGAGATCCAAACGGTGGAAACACTCCACTACTCCAGTGCAGCTGTAAAACAGTCTCCAAATTTAATTATATAAAACTAACAGTAAACCTTCACTCAACACCCAGTAAAACTGAAGCCTTTGCACACATGGAAGTGAGACATGAAAGTCTAAAGAAACCCCAGCACCTGGGGGTAATCATAGCCACAGCTTCATCAGCATTCCCAATTAGTTATTTTGGTAACAGCGGTGGTCATTCGCACAGCCCCAGCGTGTCGACATGCATGATATTTAGTTCGGCCATTGTTCTGATGTGTTCATTGTGATTATTACGCTGTTGCTCCAGGCCTTTCTCACAGACAGGACCCAAGTGGAGCAGCCAGCGAGATGCAATCTACTACATGAAAATTACCATAACAACACAAAGCTCTGGAAGCAAGAAAAGAGAGGCGCATGCAAACTGAGCAGCAATGAAAGACAACCACACGTCCAATAAAACTGTCATAACACTGAGAATAATAACAACCAAAAGCCATTAAAACCATTCACTCTGAAGCATTAACACCTGAGTGTATAAAGAATAAGACTGAAAGGACCCTCATATTTGCCTAAACAGGCACATTTTACACATCTCGCTTCCATCAGATTTTAATAACACATTCATCTAGTGGAAGCTGCTTCTGGAAAACAATTATTTATTCACTTTCACTTGATTGTATGTAGTTGTCTGAACATTTTAATTTCTGTTGAATCCTCCATATGAGCATTCAGTCATATGGAGGATTCGATTCAACAAAAGCCAGACTGGGTGTAATTTTTAGGTGAGAATTAGATAAGGTTGTTTTTATCCATCTGCGTAGCTGGGAACATAAATTAACTTCTGTTGTTTTGAAATTTGATTTTGGGAATTTCAGATTCAACATAAGTATGATAACACTGAGAGTTTAAGTTGTGAATACTGTACAGTTTTCTGCTTAATTGTAGCTTTAATGTTAAAAAAGAGCCCTAATATAGTGAAATGCTGACACTCCATGCACTTTACAATTGAATTTAGATGTCTGTATAAAAAGACTTTTTCTTTTATACTGTGTTGTCAATTGGCTGATTTCTCCTTACATCACAGGTTTGTGGGTCCCCTCAGTTGCATACACCTTTATAACATATTTTCTATCGGACTGAGATCACGATTTTGTGATGGACATCTGCAAAACATTTAAGCCACTTAAAGACAATCATCTGATGATATGCTTAAGGTCATTGTTAATTTGGAAGACCAATTTCTGCAAACACTTTAACTTCCTGGCTGTCTTGAGACAATGCTTCAATTCGTCTGCATAAGGTTCTTTTCTCATGATGCCATATTCTTGCGAAATGCACTACAACATGATACTGCCAGCATAAAGTTTAAAGTTGGGAATCTTGCAAGTATCCACCTTTTCTTGCTCTTCCATCCTAGTTTCATCATTCTACAGGACTCACCTCCAAAACTTTAGGACTTTATCCCTGAGTGAACTTGCAGTTGCTTTTTGACATTGCTTTTGGAGTAATGGGTTCTGCCTCATGAAGTAGCAGTGTTTATATGGAGTAGAAATGTCTCCACGGTCACCAAAGAGCAACTTGCCCTTCTCTCCAATTAACAAAATTAAACTAAATTAATATAAATTAGTTTTTGTGTTGGTTTGTGCAGCTAAAACCTTTGCAGCACAGCTGACTGATGGAAAATTTGCTTGATTTTATAAATGTGAGGGGGACTGGTTGACATTTGATGATCTCTGTAAATATTTATTAATATCTTTTAAATGATAGAACAACATTTTTGCTGTACAAACCAGGACAAACATTTGACACCAATTGTTGAAAGAAATAGTACATGAACTTGACTTGGAAGAAAGTAACTCTCTAAAAGTGAGTCTGCCACTTTTCTGATTTAAATTGTTTTGGAAACCTGAATTGATGTAAAACATGTTTTGTCTTATTTAAGGTCAGACAGTGACAAAAAGCAAGGTTCCTCATCTTTCAAAGCCCTGGGACGTAACTCAGTGCAAGATGATGCATTTAGCTGCTACCTAAGGAAGCTGCAGCTGTATTGGCTGTGAAATGTGAAGTGTAATGGAACCAGGTAAGCTGTCAAGATACTGGCACAGTGTGATTACAAAAAACAAAAGCAGTTTAAATCAGCAATAGCTACAGAAAGCCCATGATGTTTTCTATGGATGTCAAGTCAAACACATACAAGAATTTCAAGTTTAACACCCTAATAAAAAAAATACCTATCAACTTGTTTATAGTGTGAATGTACTGGCTGCTCAATAGCTGCTTACAAATTATAAATAGGCACTGGTACAGCCTCGGCATGCTTGGGATCACTGCAAAGTCTTGTCACAGACTAGTTGCAAAAATACATTTTGTTACATCCAAAAGGGAAATGCAATTACCCAATTTACAGCAGCAAGTTTTTTACATGCAGCTTTACTGAAGGTTTTTATTGGTTGAGGCAAAGCCAGTGCTTATAAATAATGATAGATTAGCATTGTAACTTTTATATCATGTAATTATTGTTGGTATATTTTTATAGGTATATTGTTGGTTATTTCTTGATAGTATAAGCAAACCAGCCACACACTGTTAACAATTTATTTCTTCAAGAAATGTTATCATTTAACAAAGCTACACCTACAGCCAGGGGCGCCGTATAGGTGGAAAAGTTATGACAATTCTAAGGGCCCCTGACTGACAGGGGGCCTTCCCCAATTTATTTATTTATTCTTTTGTTCATAGAAATAAAAAAAAAAATGGGGCTCTGTCAATTACAAAATTAATCGTATTGTGTTTTCGAAGATTGTTTTTAGCAGTAAAAATTTTATGTTCCCACTCCCAGACCAAAAAACACACATCCATATATGTCCTGAACACTACCCTGGATCTGCATGAAATGTTCAGCAGCAGTCAGTGAAAGACAAGAACGACTGTGGCAGTTACTATGCTGCTGAGAAAAATTATAAAATCAGGTTTTCAATAAATAAAAAATAAAACAATAGAGAGAGGGAGAGAGAAAAAGGTAACAGTGTCAATTTGTAACCCAGTTTTTCTCCGAGAGGTGGGTAGACTGTGAGATTATCAACCATTTGACATAGTTAGCTTAGCTACAGACTAGTGTTTGCCTCCTTTTCACTAGCGTTTCATAAATTAAGGAAAAAAATTACCAAGATATTCATATATTTAAATGGTAAATGGTAAATGGACTGAACTTATATAGCGCTTTTTCCGATCATTTCTGACCACTCAAAGCGCTTTACACT
>CAEGAE010075951.1:0-15252 GCA_903067095.1 Girardinus metallicus
TGGTTTGTGTTACCTTTTTCTGTAGTTCTGACGGCATTTTTGGGGACTTTGTAAAGCGTGTCCACAATAAATGGCTGTTGTCAAAGCCAAGAACTGCGTTCAGCCTTGTTAAAACTCGAGAGTAACAGGGGTAAATAATTTTGTTTCTATGCGCTGCATAAAATCATGGCTTATAGCTGCACATCTGTTATCATTTTAAAAACATATACCCCTTTTTTTTCATAAAAAAAAGAACATGTGTCATTTTTCTGTGTAAAAATTACTTTCATTTTTCATCTTCATTTCAAAAGCAGATATTGTCAAATATTTTCTTTTCTTTGCTGATTTATGGTGTTTTATATTGCAAATAACACTCCTGAGTATTCAAATGTTATATTTTACTGACTTGCCCCCTCCCGGCTGTGAAGCACGTTGAGTCTGGCACCTCAACAAGCATAAGTAAACCTAGCCAAAATTTGAAATGTATGTGAAAACACTGGGAAAACCATGATTTATGAGAGGCACGACTCTTGGTTTTAATATTTTTGAAAAGGACGATAACCTGATTTGTTTTCCCGCTGACAGAGCCAAAACCGAAAGGAATTCATGATCAGTGTAAAGAAACGAGAGTGGTTCATTGTCCTGAAAATGCAGTTTGAAGGTTTTCATAGAGGTGTGCATGTTCTGTGCTCTGTCTACAGAACAGCATGAGTCTTTAAACACGATGTGTGTTTTTTGTGCTGAACCATGTCAGTTTTGAAACAGTGATATATAGACGACCCACACTACACTTGACAGGTTCTTATTTCAAATAGATTAAATAAAACATTGTAGGCCAAAGTAACAATATCTGTTTTTCTATTCTGGAGTTGATTCCAATTCATTTACACTACCTTTCCAAGCAATATTACTCATTAAACATTTTAATATTTTAATTTATGTATATTTTTTTTTTTATGACAGGCCAGTAAAACTTGCAACAAAAACATAAAGTAGAAGGAAAATGACACATAGTTTAGTATGCTTTACAATTAAAAATCTGAAGTGATAGAGACAAATCTAAAGTTCTTCAGGTTCTCTGCAAAATAGCTCAGGCTCAGATTGAATAGAGTGTTCAGTAACAGAGAATTTCAAGAATTACCTCAGATTCCTATTAAGATTAGACCTAAGTCATTTCAACACATAATTTCTTGACCTATAGTTTGTAGATCTGCAGTTTGTTCACTCATCTATTCCACTGAATCCTTCATACAACAAGATTAAATTACGTAGAGGGAAGTATCGGTTTGTACTGCAGGTCATCTGGGCAGTTGATGGTCTGCATTAGAAAGGGAAGCTCAAGTTCAGTATATAAAAAATAACTTCTGTCTATAAGTTGTGCCCTAACCAGGTTTCCTATTTCCTTCACAAGCAGTCAGTGGTGAGTTAATATTGTAATAAAATGCAATGAATTTTTTGGCTGTAATCTAATAGAATGTGAAAAGTTCTAAGGGTATTAATATTTTTGCAAAGCACTGTAAAAGTCGGGGATGAGCATCGTGAAGTAATGTCAAGTATAGGAAATAACAGCTGCCACGGTTATTTTCCAATGTAATCACTTCCCTTTTCTCGATTTGGAGCTGGAACATAAACGAACCGCCGGCGGTGCAAATTTAAGACAGGTTTATTTTGAGCAGTTAAACAAACACGGTCGTCACCAAGTGCTTTACAGGAAACAAACACAAATACACATACAAACAAGGATCGATCCCCCTGGCCCCCCAAAATGTGTTCACAATTATCTACTTCATGGCTGTCAAAATAAAATACAAAGACAAAAGAGGCAGCACAAATCTTGGAACTCATGACACCGGTCCAACTTCTTCGGGAATCAGAGACAGCCAATCCCCTGTTCAATGAACTGTCACGTATTGCACAATTCTTCGCTTCAAGTCAGAGCAAGTGACTTGATTGTGACCTCAAAACAGGCAAAGGAAGCTAAACTTAACTCTTCACCCTATCTTATTTCATTCACTGAAGTCAAGCCAGAGCCCAAACACATTCCTGCTCTGAAGTCCGAGAACTTTCTGAACTTCAAGGAAAGAAAAAAAAGAAAAAAAAATTAAACTTGATGAAACCATGTAATTTAATGCAGAAAGAGTCATACCATATAACCCAATTCAATAATCACCAATACAAATCAATTTTTCATCATAATGCACCATTAACCTAATTTGTGTTCCACAAACAAATGTGATTTGGGATGAGATAAAAAAAAAACAAGTTCCACAAAATATGAATTTAAAGGCAGCAAAGCAGAAAGCTGATCTGAAAAAGGTAACCCACGTGTGTTAAGTGTACAAATACACTCGCCTCTACTCTTAAATGTACCCCACGCCCAAAATTGGAATGAGTCAAACCTGAGTCGTCTTGTGTGAGAGGGTGAGTTCAGCATATACAGCAGCTATCCTGACAATGTAAGATTCCCCTCACAACTGTTTTAAGACCCTTCCAAGAAACATGTACCTCCTCATATCTTCAGATCGTCTATTCTAGTCCGGCTGCTGCTGTGCTTGCCGCCATGACTGGACCTAGTTTGCGTAGGAGACCCGGGGGCTGATACTGATCCCTTTTTTCCCTTCACGTCACATTCCTCCGGCTTGCTGCTGCTCCTCTCCACCGCCAAATTGTCCTTATTCTGCTTGTAGGCAGCCTTGCTGTGGTAAGGGTGGAAGGATGAGTCTGTTCCCTCAGACAGGGGGGAGAGGTTGTAGCTTGGTACCGGAGGGTAAGATGGCTGGACTTGGCTTTGTTCTCGGAAGTAGTCATCGTAGCTTGGTACCAGAGGCACAGGAGTCTCCCTGTGCCCCTTGGAAATGCTCTGCAGGTTCTGTTGACTCCTCCTGAAGGTGATGCCCTGGCGGCACTTGGTGAACCCCAGGTGGTAGACCTCTACAAGGTTCAGGAACAATGAAACACTGGCCACCCCAAGCATGAAGATGATGAAGATAGTTTTCTCTGTAGGACGGGATATGTAGCAGTTAACCACATTAGGACAAGGTGGTCTGTCACACGTATACATGGGTTTCAGCTCAAAACCATACAAGAGGTACTGGGCTACGATGAAGCCCACCTCAAACAGTGTCTTGAAGATCACATTGAAGACATACGTGCGCAAGAGCTCTCCCTGAAGCCGCACCCGTCCCTTCTCATCCCTTATGAGAGCTTTCTTGTGATGAGCATCCGCAAAGGGAGCTTGTTTGTCGACTTGTTGTTGCCTCTCTTTATCTTTATCCTTCTGCTTCTCCTCCATCCGCACCAGGTGTAGAATGTGTCCCAGGTAGATGAGGGTGGGCGTCGACACAAAAATGATCTGCAGCACCCAAAAGCGGACGTGGGAGATGGGGAAGGTGATGTCGTAGCACACATTCTCGCAACCGGGCTGCTTGGTGTCACAGGTGAACCCCGACTGCTCATCGCCCCACACCTTCTCGGTGGCGGCGCTGAGGATGAGGATGCGGAAGATGAACAGGACAGTGAGCCAGACCTTTCCGACCACAGTGGAGTGCTCCTGGGCCTTTTCCAGAAGCTTTCCCAGGAGGTTCCAGTCTCCCATGGTGTGTCGGGTCACTAAGATAGAAATGAAGATGGGTGACACAAAAAAAATCTTTATAGAAAAGTTTAGAGTATGTTTCCTTGTCCTAAATGGCTATAAACTGCCTAAAAAGTTACAGGAAACTCAAAATAGACAGGCAAGTCTCTGACGAGCTGAGGGTTCAGCTGCTGAGCAACGAGCGGCCTCATCCATGTGGATGCAGACAGGATTATATTTACTTCAGGAGAGTATATATTTGGTGGGTGCAGACAGGAGCAAGGCAGGTTTCAGGCATGATTCTGCATGTCCTGGCCTTCATGACCCAAGCCATGGAAACATGATCCCTCAAGAAGGTGAAATCAAACACTGGCCAGATATGTTGGAGGTCCAAACCAGAGACATTTGAATAATGCTGCTACTGTCGGCTTCTGATAAAAGCTGGGCTATTAATGTTTCCCATCTCAGATAGATTTAATGTTCAGTAGAATAATGCTATTGTGAATTGAACTGTTGTCTTGGGAGCCACTGCAAAGATATTTCTTAAATATTTTAACAATTACAGATATAGCAGGCGTTAAAAACAAAAATTACTATCAATCCTTGAAGTATTTTGTTTCTTCAAGGTAACAAGATAGAAACTCAAACAATTGATGCCAGTTAAAGGCTAGAAAGAGCTTGTCTTAAGACAAAACTGGTCATAAATCTTAGCTCTACAATGTTTTACTGTAAACATAAAAGGTCACAAACACTTGAATGATATAACTCACATTTACTAGTGAAAACCACTTTGTGAATTCAAAACATCTCATGGAGTGAAGCTTTTCACATCCTGAAAGGTCCATGGAGCCGTCATGTTCTGCAGACAGGCCTCAGTGTGGCGCCTGATCCGAGGGCCCTCGAGCAATGCCCTTGAATGGACAGGAAAAGCGAAGTCCGTCTAGCGATACGCTTCGTTCCACACTGAAAAACCATCCGACTTAGTCGTCCATCTTCAAAACCTGCTAACAGAAATCAGGACCAGGGCTGCGGCCCAGGGGTCTTCCACAGACACCTAGCGCATTGGAAGCCCTCTTAACCATGTCCAGCTTGCTCTTCCACATCACCCCCTCCCTTCTGAGGTTAAATTTGGCACAGTGGACTCTCTCTAATGTAAACTTCTGAAGACCTTCTTTCTCAGCTGTTACACTGAGTGACAGGGAAGCAAGCCAATGATGTTTGTCCGTTATGCCTGTCTAGCCAAAAGAGCTCCTGGGGACTAAATATAGCACAGGGGCCTATCTCCTATCACAGAGGGTGGGTGGGTGACATGGCTGGGAGATGAGCAGCCTGTGGTATCCTTGTGTTACAGCCTGTGGAAAAAAGCAAGCTATTGGTTGTAAAATAACATAACAACAAGTCAATTGATCGGGTAGTTTGTTTCTTTATTACACAGTGTGTAATAAAGAAACACTGCATGTAGGGTTTTTACCTGGGTGTGAACCGTTGCATTTATGCCTGTAAACAAACATGCATTTGAGAGCATAAAAATGTGTTGAGTCAACAACAATGTGAAAACAACGATGGTGTCTTTTGATATGAAATTTTCAGGCCTCGACCGATACAAAGTAAGCAATACACAGATGCGAGTTCTAATCAGGATCTGTTGTAAAGCTGGCCAACGTCAAACATTTAGTAGAGTCAAGAAGAAAGCAACACCTCAGTAAATGCTACATTTGATTAAATTTCATTCTATTTACAAGTGTTTTAAAGCATTAGTATAACTAAACTTTGATGTTTTCAGTTTGTTTGGTCATAAGAGTAAATAAAAGAAATTGCTATTGTATTTATTAACCCTATATCACAGATTGTTTATTTTACCTCACAAATAATAAATAACACTTTACCACAAGTGGTACTCTAAGCTGGCTGCACTTAGCTGCAAATAAGAAGTTTTCTTAAATGAATATTTACAGTACAGCAGCTTAACAACTAAGGGTACACCAGAGGGGGAAAAAAAAACAAAACATTAAAAGTAATGTTCTAATTTTTCTTTTGAATAAATCATGTGTTTGAAAGCATTTTGTCAAAATATGGTTTATTTATATGACATGTTAATTTTATGAGCCATTTTATAGCATTATATATCATAGTTTTTTTTTTGTTACATGAGTCTGACCGTGTCTACATCCCACCTGAAGTTATAGCAATAATTATTTTTTTTAACACAAGTTATATAGCCGTTTCTACACAAAGTTAGACATTTTCATTTAGAGTAAACGGCCTTGTCTCCGAACACTTGTACCACATTTGATAAAGGCATCAATAAATGTTACATATAAAAGCATATTTCCACATCTAGCTTATGATTGCTTTAGTGATGTTCATGCTTATTTAGAACTTTTTACCAGGCACATGCCTTCTCATTGCAGTCAAAATGTATACACAAGAAAGGTGGTTGTAGTTTTGTGACCTTAAAAAGGCCAATAAAAAAAAATTTTACAAAATATCACAGAATTTACTGTACTATACACTCATGTGCAAACTGATCGAGGATTGGCTTCCAAAGTGATACATTTACGATGGAAATGTTTCACAGCACCTATTTTATCCTAGATTTTTGTGTTCTGGAAGAAGTCCCTCTATTTCACAGCTCGTATATATACAACTATGCTGGCAGTAAACTGGAAGCTTTGAGAGCCTGGACCAACTGCACCTGCAAGAGCCCATCAAACGCATCCTACTTGTAATGCTCGGTCATGCAACAAATATGCAGCCGTGAACAAAACAAATTCTTATGGTTTTCTTAAATCAGACGGGTTTCCCACAGTGTCAACTTGTGTGGCAATGAGTGCAAGACACAGAGCAGCACAACCTAATGCATTGTGGTGTTGGATTTGTAAGAAATCATTACTATGTTTTAATATGCTGGAGATGATTTAGGCAAGAAAACATCACAATTAAGTGAATATAAAAAGGAAACAAGTAAATAATTTTATTATATATTTATATAAATAAATGGTAAAATAAACAAATATACAGTTAAGGTGTCATTAATGCAGAGAATACATATTACAGGCATGATTTATTAGTTTAACGAAGCTTCAGAAGGCAGAACATCTCTCGTCCTTTTCAGTCGGGCTCTTTTTGGTCACAGTTAGCTTTGACTTGAGCGAATGATCTGCTATCAGCTGATTGATTTCATTTTGTCTGTATGAAGACAACCTTTGAGTTATCCAAGCTGCTTTAGCCTCGTCTTCGGGGCGACTCATGCACCGTTTGCAGGCCCTCGCAATGAGGTAAACCACCTCGGCCAGGTTGAGCAGTACGCAAACCCCGGACACGGTCAGCATGAACACTGTGAATATAGTCTTTTCTGTTGGTCTGGAGACGAAGCAGTCCACCGTGTTGGGGCAAGGGTATGAGTCACATTTCACCAGACGCACCATTTTAAAGTCAGGATAGATCAAGTAGAAGACGTAGAGGAACGCCACCTCAAAGATGAGTCTGAAGATTATGCTGATCATGTATGTCCACCAAAGAGCTCCTGTGATCTCAAACTTCTGGTTCTTGATGTGCTCCAGCTCCTTGGGACTGCCGCGGCCCGACCTTTTCAGGGCCTTCTTGTCGACATGTCGCCTGTGAGCCACATGCATGGCCACCAGCAGCGCGGGGGTGGACACCAGGATGAGTTGGAGAGCCCACAGCCGGATGTGCGAGATTGGAAAGAACTGGTCGTAGCAGACGCTGTTGCAGCCGGGCTGCTGGGTGTTGCAGGTGAAGCCGGACTTCTCATCACCCCAAACGCTCTCGGCGGCAACCACCAGCACCAGGATGCGGAAGATGAAGATGACGGAGAGCCAAATGCGACCGATGCCAGTGGAATGCCTGTTTACACCGCTGATCACGGCATAAAAGGTTCCCCAGTTCATCTTCGACTCCAGGTCTGCAGAAAGGTCAAGGTAGAGTACATCTCTAGTTATTTAATTGCACTGCAATTAAAAGAAATGTATTCAATTCTTTAAAAGAAAAATAAAACAACCAAAAGACAAACTAAGTCTTTCCAACACGCTGCCAGTAGTTGGTCTCCTAACCATCCTCCATCACTAACTATCTTGATTAAATCAAACTGTTGCAAGAATTAGTGTTCAGAGCCTTACCAGGCTCATCCGGCTGTGCAAGCGGCGTAAGCAGCACCGGGGCCAAAGATGACCATCCTGAGGCTTGACATGAACATCAAGCTGGGCTCGTTGGACACAGCTGACAAGAAATGCCAAAGTAGCCTGCTGGCTCTATAAAAGCAGGGGCGATGGCCTAACACAAAGCAGCATCACAAGACGCAAGAAATCGAAGCCAATTGCAAAACTTTTGCTGAGTCACGTGGCTTGCTGACCCCATATTAATACTGTACTCCAAAACTGGCCAACCACTCATTCACAGACAGACAGACCGACAGAAGGACTGCTGTAATTCCTCCAAGGAGCCAGAAAGCCATTGTCTAATGGCAAAAATACCACAAAAAATACAGTAATTTCCTTTCAAACACTACAAAGAATATGCCATGCAAATACTTCTCCTGAATTATCCGTTAGAATACTTTCGAGTTGGATGTTAGGAACACATCAGCTACATCAAATTATATCTCCATTCACAATTGATGTTAGTATATACAAAATTAAAACCAGAGTATGTATTTTACCTTCAGCTGTGGTGGTACACAAAAATGTGTACAAAATGGGAAGAAAATGAATAAAATATTTTGTTTTTCAGCAAGCCAAAAGGCTGGAATGAAAACACCGTGCGTTTGGAAAATGCAAATCATCCCTCCGCCACTAGCCGCTGCCCTGCACCGTATCAGTCATATGCTCTTATATAAACTATTTACATACAATGGTGGCCTTTATCAGACTGCAACAAGACTCTTTAGAATTCAGATCAAACGCCTCGATTTCCGCCCACTCCGGGGCAAAAGAAGGAATCTGTGTGGACACAAAAGGCCTCAGCTTCGCCACATTATTTATTGTGCTTGGCGGTTCAGTGACGTGAAGGAAGCTTTTGACCTGGGCCACTGCTGCGGAGAGTCAGGTTGGCAGTTTACAAAAAGCATGACTGTTCAGATAATCTATGGATAAATAATGTGATGATCCTCTCAACTGTTCCAGCACATTCTTTTTAATGCATTACACAGTTCAGTGCCGTTTCTGAATTGTTTTCAAAACATCCTGGCAGAAACCGTGGCCCATTTTTGTTAAATTGTAACAAATTATCAGTAATTTACAACAGCGGTTTGTGCAGTCTATGAAAGAGTCTCTGCTGCACATGAACAGAAAGCGAAACAAGATGAATCACTCATTGCTCGGCCTCTTAAATCCACCCAGAAACTTTTCTGGCTCCATGAAGTGATTCCTTCCAGTTAGTTCTCATAAGTTAAGAAACATTGATTCAGAGGAACAAACTTAACTCCAGCGTAAAACAATGCCCATTTGTCATCTCGCATACATTCAAATAATCTACAGCAGTACACTGTGCTATTTCTGCGTCAGTTCTGACAGGGCCAGTGGGAGGGTTTGTGTGGAGAAGCCGATTCTTTGAATGAACTCGAAAACTAATTTGCATTCAATCCACAGAAGGGAGACAAGAAGCACAAACTGTGCCAATGACAGTAACTTTATTTCAAAAGCAGGAACACACATGGAAATCAACATGTAATTGGACATGAAGCCAATGTGGCTTTTTGATCTTAAGCAAGGAACTTTGAAATGAATGTAAGAAATAAAATAAATCTGATGTAGACAAGCCAAGTAGAAATTTATAATGCAGAGAATCCAGGTTCACTATCAGTTTAGACACACTCCAGGGGGACTTTTTAGTTTTGTTTAATCATGCATTCATTGCACTTTATGTCTCTCCTTCTATCTAAATATCACATATACTTTTTAAATTTTTTTTTTTTTACACAAAATCTCAGTCTGAGAATATGAGTTACATACATTAAAAACTTTCAAAGAGCAGCAAAAAGAAGAGAACAAGATGCTGAGGTAAGAAATCAGATCTGTTTATACAAGTCAGTGTTTCTCTGTGGAGGTACCAATACAATACAGTAGTGCTGGGCTGGCTTTTAATGGCACTTAGATATAATTCTAAAGCAAAAACTATTAACACGTTTAAATACATATCAATTGTAATGTAATGAACCAAATTATGCTATTTTCTAGAGACTTCTGAAGTTGGAACTTCATAAAGGTCCAGTTCCAAGTCTGAAACCCAGCTGGATTTGCTGATCGATTTATTTATTGAGGAAGCTAACAGTAGCAATATAAGCTTACAGTAGATTTCCATTTCACATACTTTAACAATGTGTTCACTAAAAATTGTTGTAAAGAAAAAATTGTAAATAAAAACAAAATACTACATTTAAAGATAAACTAGCAAATAATGTAGATCTGCAGTAAACCCAGTCAAAAAAAAAGTGAAGTTTCTACTCAGGATTTAATTATTTAAAATAAAATGTATGTTAATTCAATCACTGCAGTTTGTATAAAAAATTAGTGAACAATCACTTTTGAAAGGCGATTTAAAGATCAAAAACGGAACCCAGAGTGAGTTCTCCAAGTTAAAAGGTTTTTGAAACCCATTTTGAATCCACTGTATATATTCACACACTGCAAATTAATCAATACTTCAGAGCTACAAATTGCGTACATTAAAAGCTTCTTTTACTACACGGCAAACTTTCTTACACTAGCTTACAATCTCCTTCAGTGTCAGCTCGCACGGTTTACTTTTTATTTTGAGAGTAGCATGAGATGAGATATTTTTCCCATTCAGACTCTTGTTCCTTCATTTTACGTTGAATAGCACCTGTACATGAAAATCAAAAAGGTGAAAAAAATCATAAGCAACACAACTGGGAGGAGATTCACTTGCTCTACTTACTTACTTTTTTTCAAAAGACAATTGTTCTTCACTTTGCTGTGCCTTGCATGTCCATTTTGGGCTAATCTCAAAGACAGAGATGCACCCCTCCTAAAAAACACAGACTTGCTGGAGTTTTCACATATTTACAGTTACTTGCATAAGTATCACTTTGCAACAAGAAAATGAAACATATTCAGCAGATTTTTTCTGTGACTGATAACAGAGCAATGCATAATTGTAAAGTAGAAGGAAAATTACTAATAGTTTTTGAAATTCTAAAAATCTGATAAAAGTGTTATGCATTTGGATTTAAGCCAGTGTGAATCCTTTGTAAAAATCACTTTCATGCAGTTAGTTCCAAGTAACTTAAGTCATGTTTCTAACTGCTTCGTAAATCAATCGAATTCTGTCCATTTTGCTCAAGTTAACATAAACTCAGCCTGACTGGACAGAGCACCTGTGAGGTACTGACAGATTCTTAACTGGACTTAGTTCTGGACATTAATTAGGCTTTTTTAACATGTTGGTGCTGTGATTAAAACCACGCCACTATAAAGTGCATTTGTATGACTTTTCTGAGATCTCCCTACGGTAATTATCAATGGCGTATGATAACACCATTGAGCAGTGTACTATGTTTAGGGATTCCTGGTTTAGTACATTGATTGTTTTCGCTAACGCTGCGTTACCGTTTGATGTTTTGCTTGTGCATGTTTCAGCAGATCTTATGGTCCAACATAACACCTAAAATGTATAATTTATATTAAGATATCTGTTCATTACATATTAACAATTACTTTCATTTGTTCCATTATTTCAGTTTCTTTTTACTTAAGTTGATAGACAATGTATTCATATCACTTTTTAACTTATTTACCAATTTTTGATGTTATTCTCACTTAGCACTACACTAACCACTCCATAAAAAACAAAATATTGGTATCATTTGCAAGTAATATAAATTTCAATATCTTTGAGACCGCTTTGGATGTTATTTGTTTTCACACATTTATGCTAATTAAGTTTTATTAGTAACTTAGTGCCATGTTCAGTCTGACCACTGATGCAATACCATGTAAGTTGGGACTATTTCATGATCAATGGTATAAATACTTTAAGTCTATAAGTGTACATACTGCTTTTTTTTTTTTTTTATTGTCTGTAGCCAATACCAATAATGCTGGAAATGTGGATATTTTTTTCTGATACAGCTTTGATTTTCAAGGAAAAAAATTTGTTTCTCAATTAATCATCTAATCTACCTGTAAAGATTCTTTTCTTAGAGAACTGAGATAAAAAAAACAGGCGAGTAATTTGTAAATGTCCACTATTTGCACTATTAAGGGGTATTGCCATTTTCATGTTAAAGTTTTATTCAGCTAATTATACAACTTTGTGGTTTATGCACTTCTCTGTGTTGGTACAACACATAAAAATGCCCCAAAAAACACAAGTTTGTGTTTATGACATGACCCAGGGAAAAATGTGAAGGACCACGAATACTTTTGAAAGCACTGTACACAGTCACTATAAGTTCCAGATGATTTGGACTTGCCTTGTAATATAATCCACCACTTATATCTGAAAACTAAAACTGGCTCCCCAATTTAAAAACACTACTTTATCCCCTTGATGACAAACTGATGGCATTTCCCTATTTCTCTAATTAATGAGTGGTTTATCATCAAGTACCTCATAGCTCCAAGTTTGCCCTTTTCCAGGAACAGCTCAACTGTAACCGTGGGCCCCTGTGGATACATTCTGGCATACAGCGTCCTGTCATGTACCATTGCTTTGAACCAACCCACCGCCTCTTCAGTCCAATCTGTGCCATTAATGGGCATCACCTAAAGGGGAGGAAGCAGACCAAGTACCGTGAACTGAGTGAATTTCCTTCATTATGAGGCAATAGATAAAGTTGTGACTAAGTAAAGGAAATAATTAGCCTCTCTTTGTTACAGAGCTGTTTGTTAACTTTTTCATGAATCCAAGTTGTAGACATTAGTTCCAGAAAGTGATGTAGCTGGGTGAACCCCAAGAGAAAGCTGCTAGGTTTGGAGTATTGGACCACTCACATGTGCCATAGAAACCTGCAGAGCCTGAAGTGGAAGCACCGCCATTTCTGAGGAGAGCTGCTTAATATTACAGAGTGACACACAAGAACTGTCACCGTAGTCCAACCTGTTCACCTCCACGTTTATGGATGACTTTTTCCCAGTCCCATCTATAACATTCAAGACAGAACAGATTAGTCTGAAATTCCCAAGAGACTACAGTCTGTCTGAGTGACACTGCTGCCATCTAGAGGCAAGTCTTTGTAACACCATTTCACATTCAACTAGACTCACTGCTGCTCACTCCAGAAATCCCAGCCACTTGAGCCCTGAACCACTGCTCATTTTGTGGAGACCAGTAGATGACCTGAGCTCCGATGTCTGGGATGTAGTTCTGCTCAGCATATAAATGACTGACTTTAAGGCTGCAAATCAAAAACAAGACATGAGGACGAGAACGCCAAGAATCAAAAACAATAAGACGAAAGTGTATTTAACATGTAAACATGACGTGGGGTTGTGACTTATGACTGAACAAACGACTTACTCTGTAAAAAGAGCTTCCAGTTTCCTATGGGAGTCTGGATGCTGGATGTAGAAGTGGCTGGGGCTGACAACATGAGACACCACCACTTCAGTCTCTTCAAACTTTCGGATCTCAAATTCGGGAATGTTTACAATATTAGCTGCCAGCCGACCTGGATGATCCGAGTCGTTTTTTTGCGTGTGCTGCAGAGTTTGAGGTTTTAATTCTATGCTGACACTAGAGTTCTCCACCTGAGCAAATGCTTGTTGCCATTTCTCAGTATCCAAAGCAGTGCTCTGAACAGATTCCTCCAGCGAAACCTCTGTGAAGATGTCTCCTATGTCCCACAATTCAGTTTCCGTAGCAATGACGCAACTGTAGATCAAAGATCCGCAGGAGTGGACTCTTTTCACTTGGAAAACCGGAGCCTGGTTAACGTTTGCGTGCAATGTTTTAGGACCTCGTTCGTCTACAGAGTCATCTGTCACAACATTTCTGAATTGATAGCTTTTTGTTTTGATGATAGGTGACGTCCGCAGTAGAGGCCCTGAATTGTTTGCCTTGTATTTGCTTTTAGTCTGCTCTAAGAAAGTGACCTTGAGTGAACCCTTGGTTTTAGCTTTCTGCTTGAGAAAGCGCAGCAGTTGGGAGGAAGTTTGCTTTTGGTGTAGCACCTGGACGTCATCGCCATGGCCCCAGATTACTTGAGACTTCAGGTTGCACTGTGACTTCTCTGAGAATGCATCTTGGATAGAAGGTAGTAGGACGTCTGACTTCCCTTCACTCACCACATTGCTCTGAATAATGGCAGCTGGGATGTGCATGGAGACTTCTTTGTTTTTATCTTCAGACACGGCCTTTTCCTTTTCCGGCTTTAAAGGGGAGGAGCTTGGAGTCAGAGGAGTTTTGACCAAGTTTGATGACTTGCCACCATCTTGCTGCCTTAAAGGGCGCAGGGAATCAAGGGAAACTTTAAGCTGGTGGTGGGACAGAGCGGCTTTGAGTGGCTGAAAGTAGTTGAAGCTCACCCTGTCAAATGATTGGTAGTCTGTGAACATAGGGGAAACAAGAAAGGATTTTATTCTTTAAAGCCTGAAAGGGTTCCCTTTACTTCAACCTTCGAAAGAACTGAAACATTTGATTTATTTGACTTACCAGCTTTATGATTCTTTAACAAAGCCGAGAGCTTCACAATTTCGTTGCACTTTCTGTCCAGAGCCTTTATGACATCTCCGAACCAAGAGCTTGGAATAGATGAGTTGAGGACACCATGTGCATCTTCATAGGCCTAGTGGTTAGGACACAGTGGTTTATCAGAAGGGGGGAAAAAAAAGGCAATAGGTTTGTCTTATGTGCTGAAAAGAAGAAACATAAAAGATTAAACACAGTTCTGGAAATTAACTGATACTTTTAGGAAGACAACACTGCGCACCAGTCATAAACCTTATCAAAACAAACAGACCTAAAACAAAAAAAGTGGAAAACAAAGTGCACCCTTTCAACTCAGCTGCTCATAAATCTCTCCATCTTGAAGCTAGAGTGGATTAATTTGTTTGCTGGAATCTTTTTTTAGTATAAAGGGTTCCATCACACTGAAGAAGACCATAACTTGTCTGGGTTTGTGTATATTTTGAAGCATAAAGAGGAAATACCATTGACAACGGCTGGCCTTGCCTGAATACGAAAGCACAAAATAAAAATATTGCCAGACGTTAATTTTATGTTCTTAGTAATTAATCGCAACCTGTAGTCTTTCAAATTTCTTCTAGTTTTGATTTGAAGAAATATTCAAAAAAAGTTAACATTAGCCAAATAATTTAGCTGTCCTACTTGTATTATCTGAGAAAGACCATATTTAAATATACAGTACATTTTCTAATAAGATGGTTCCCCATCTCTATAGGAGTTGGAGGCGTTTTGTACTTCTGTTTTTCTTCTTTCATACAAGGATGAGGTGATACAGCAATAAGTTCATATCCCAACTTTTACAGCAGAATCCCTGTCATGATTTTAATCACAACAAAAATAAAGAACCTACAATGATGATTTTTCAAATTTTCCCACCTAAAAAGAATGAAAAGGTTTGTATTAGGGCTGGAACGATTCCTCGAGTGATTCGAGTACCTCGATTATTAAAATTCCTCGAGGAAAACTGATCTGCCTCGAAGCCTCGTTATATTATGTGTTATTATTTAGCGCACCGTGTTCCGGCCGGGACTTTATTT